>SJYT01004503.1:76708-104785 GCA_006410635.1 Cephalophus harveyi | reverse complement strand
CACAGTCAAAGGCTTTGGCATAGTCAATAAAGCAGAAGTAGATGTTTTTCTGGAACTCTCTTGCTTTTTCCATGATCCAGCGGATGTTGGCAATTTGATCTCTGGTTCCTCTGCCTTTTCTAAAACCCCAGAGTAAATTCATCAGCACAAAGATAATACATCTTGACCTAACTGTTTATCTCAGGAATGCAATGTTAAAGATTAGAAAGTTAATCGATGCAATGCACTATATTAACTGACTAAAGGAGAAAAACCACACAGTCATTTCAAGAGTTGCAAAGAATTCATTTATGACAAAAGCTCTTAAACTATGAATAGCTGAGAATATCTTTTTTATTTTATTATGGTAACAATGATTTATAATATTATGCAAGTTTCATGTGTACACCATTATATTTTTACTTCTGTATACCTTCACCAGACTTCCCAGGTCACACTAGTGGTAAAGAACCTGCCTGCCAATGCAGGAGACAAAAGAGATGCAGATTTGATCCCTGAATTGGGAAGGTACCTGGAGGGTATGGCAACCCACTCCAGTATTGTTGCCTAGAGCATCCCATGGACAGAGGAGCCTGATGGGCCACGGTCCATGGGGTCGCAAAGAGTCGGACACGACTGAGCGACTTAACTTAGCTTATGAAGAGCTGGAGGGTCGTGCAAGGGTTTTTATGGCCAAGTCTGCTTGGTGCGCACATCGATTCCACCCACATCCCATGGCTCAGTCTCTTCAGTTGTGTCCAATTCTGTGACCCTATGGACTGTAGCCCACCAGGCTCCTCTGTCCATGGGACTCTCCAGGCAAGAATAGTTAAGTGGGTTGCCATGCCCTCCTCTAGGGGATCTTCCCTACCTAGGGATCAAGCCCACATCTCCTGCATCTCCTGCGTTGCAGGCAGATTCTTTACCAGCTGAGCCATCAGGGACTATAAAGTCAAATCACAAAAACCCAATCTAATTTCAAGAGAAATGGAAATATTAGCTTCCTATAATCTCTGAAAGAGGAAAAATAAAAATGGGTCCTAATGAACACATAGTATGTTCTCTGCCACACGTGAGAAAGGATATCCACAGAAAACTTATAGCAAATATCATGTGTAATAACAGAGTTTGGAAGTTTTTTCTCTGGTAATGGGCATAATACAGGATACCTGCTAATACCATCTCTATTCAGCATAATACTAGAGGTCTTAAACAATGCAACATGAAAAATAAAGTGTAAAAGCATTGAAAATGAAACAGTAAAATTGTTGGTATTTTGGACATAGAAGATTAAGACTCTGAAGGTAAACTATTAGAATTAAAGAGAGAGTTTAGCAAGCTTACCAGATACACATTCAAGATATCTAAATCAGTTATATTTCTGCATATCAACAAGGAGGAAAAAAGTACTTTTAGAAGTATCATTTATAGTGGCATCTAAAAGTATCAAGAATCTAGAAATAAATTTTACAAAAGACGTGCTAAGTGCTGTACAAGAAAAATCTTAAGACTTTGTTTAGAAATATTTAGGAAGACCTAACCTCATGCGAAGAGTTGACTGATTGGAAAAGACTTTGATGCTGGGAGGGATTGGGGGCAAGAGGAGAAGGGGACGACCGAGGATGAGATGACTGGATGGCATCATGGACTCGATGGACGTGAGTCTGAGTGAACTCCGGNTCTGAAGGAGATCAGCCCTGGGATTTCTTTGGAAGGAATGATGCTAAAGCTGAAACTCCAGTACTTTGGCCACCTCATGCGAAGAGTTGACTCATTGGAAAAGACTCTGATGCTGGGAGGGATTGGGGGCAGGAGAAGAAGGGGACGACCGAGGATGAGATGGCTGGATGGCATCACTGACTCGATGGATGTGAGTCTGAGTGAACTCTGAGAGATGGTGATGAACAGGGAGGCCTGGCGTGCTGCGATTCATGGGGTCGCAAAGAGTCGGACACGACTGAGCGACTGAACTGTACTGAACTGTACTGTACTGGCTTATGTCACATAAGGCTTATAGATATAAATCTAAGTACTTTATTCACTCTCTATTGTTCAGTAATTTAAAAGCCAAACTCTCAGATAAAATGGTATTACTTTCAGTTTTTAAAAATATTAGTATGACCATCTAACTGTACTGAACTGTACTGTACTGGCTTATGTCACATAAGGCTTATAGATATAAATCTAAGTACTTTATTCACTCTCTATTGTTCAGTAATTTAAAAGCCAAACTCTCAGATAAAATGGTATTACTTTCAGTTTTTAAAAATATTAGTATGACCATCGTTTTCCCATGCCCTCAATTAAAAAAGTGTTACTAGTCAAATAGAAGTGTGCCTTCTGATTTGTGTGTGTGTGTGTGTGTGCGCGCTCAGCCATGTCCGGCTTTATGCAACCCCACAGACTGGCTCCTCTATCCCGGGAATTATCCAGGCAAGGATACTGGAGTGCGTTGTCATTTCCTATTCCAGGGCTTCTTCCTGAACTAGAGATCGAAGCAGCATCTCCTATGTCTCCAGAATTGCTAGGTAGATTCTTTACCACTAGTGCCACCTGAAAGCCCACCTTCTCATATACCTTTGGGTTTTTGGTATATTTTAGGAATATCCTGGCTTTTCTCTTTTCATGTGTGTTTGTGAAGAGAAATGTCTATCAGCCACTTGACAGTGTACATGACATTTTTCTACCTGCTAGAAAAAGCCAAATGCATTTCCTAATGTGATGTCTATTATCCCTAGAAGTCCATGGATGCAATTGAAAAAAGAATAAAATAGTGAAGCAACAAGGCAAAATATTAAGAGGACCAGAAGAAATATGAAATAATCTAGGTGGCCACAAAAATTGTTACAAGCATACAATACGGAAAAGCTTGGTTGATATTAAATGTAGATAGAAAGACAGATGGTAATTAGGGAGACAGTGTCTGGGTGTTGAATATGCTGGCTATGGCAGATTACCCTGGCTCTTATAGCTAAATGGGAAAGCTGTTAACATAATGAAATAGTTACCACCAGATGTATCTATTATAAAAATAAGATACTATGAGTATTATAATAGAAATTTTAAAATAAATAACAATCATATTTGGGGAGGATTACTTAAAATTCAATTCATTGATTTATATGCAGATATTAGTGATGCTCACTGGGTCTCTAATTTATTAGTTGCATGTTTGATTATTGACATTTTTTGATGGAATAAGTATCTTAGATTATGAAGCTGTCGTATTTTTTCCCCAAATATTCTTTTATTTTCTTTGTAAGACTGCCTAAGTACTTGGCAGTCACATGGCTTTTCTTAGTAAACCCCAAGGCTTCCATGAGCATTTCTAGAGCTTACAACCAAAGAAGTAGTTATGGAATTTCAGATATTAAAACTTTTTTCACAGTCAGAAGTTTCTTTGATGTTTGGATTACTGAACACAAATTTCCTGGATAATTTGTATTCCAGTAAAAGACCTATATAGTCCACTTCTGTTCCTAAGAGTATTTGTCATACTTCCTTTTCAATGAACGCTTTGATTCCATCTTGAACTTCTTCATCAGAATCTTTTTTTTCTTCATATATTGTAAACTATTAAAAAAAGGCACTGGTTAGGACATCAACTTTCACACTTTCATTTTGTCTTCTCTTTAAGAAGTTGTATATTGTACTGCTGATAGTGTCAGGGTGAATGTGGTTGGAGTGGGTTCCTGCTTCCCCTTACCCTCTGCTCAGAGCTTCCTCTTGCTAAGGAAGAGGACATCTTTGCCTTTCTGGTGCCCCAGGGCCTCTGGTTAAAGGCTCAGACAACCCACCTTCCCTCTGTAGACACACAGTGGGCTGATGCTTTTTTTTTTTTTTTTTTGCTATCAAACAATTTATTCTGTTTGTAGAACATAATAATTATAGTCGCTCAATGCTCCAACTGGATATGTGTTCCTAGACCAGCTTGGTGTTAATGTTATTTCAAAACAATGATTTGGTTGTTCAGTATGTGCTCCTTGCACATATTGTCTTCTAAAGGTATTTATTTTCTGTTTTAGAACTTGCCTTGGTTATAAACAAAATTGATTTTTAATAGCTCTACAGACAGGCAGACCCAGGAACACTGACTCCTAAGTCAGGAATGGAGAAAGCCAAGAAGCAACATAATTTGTTCTGTAGAATTCCCTAATGAGTCATGAATTTGTGGGAACAGTTCTCTCTTGAAGTAACGGTGAGTGTAGGAATTAAAACAGGAAGACTAGTTGAAAAAAAAGACCTGAGAACCTCCCAACATCATTTCCTATTCTCCACAGCCAAGCAAATGTGCTTTATTCACCCTTGCAGGACACCAGATACAGCTAACAGTGGGTGTACCATAGGGAAAATAGAGGCTTACATGAAAGATTAACTACTAGATCGTAAGACAACCTCCCTTGCCCCAGCCACATTTCTGTCTGGGCTCCTGGAACTCTGGCATCTGGACTTTATACCCTTCTAGAAGGAAATTAGGAGATTCTGATTAGCCAAGAGCTTGGTCAAGAAATGGCCCCACCTGTTCACCTACTTATTGTAGCAAGAAATTGTTCTTCTAACCTAAGGGAAAGTTTCTATTACAAAAGACACCAAAACAAGCAAAAGCAAACACGGAAACTATGCTGGGAGGGGAAAACATCAAAAAGTTTGTCACTGATATCTCCAGAGTGATATGGAATTCATGAAACAGAAACAGGATGCTATAGAAAAGAATGAGAAAGACTCTTGGCAATTAAAAATATCACAGCTCAGTAAAGAATTTATAATGTTGAAGAAATTTTCTAGAGTATCCTAAAAACTAACTGGTCCAAAGAGCAAGACACAGATGAAAACAGAAGAAAAAGGCTACGAAGATTAGACAATACATACTAATAGTTCAATGGATAAATAACAAATTTCAGAATGAGAAAACAAAGAGAATAAAAGAAATAAATTATCAAATAAGTAATTCAATAAAATATCCCATAATTGAAGTACATGTTTTCTAGATCAAAAGGACCCACACAGATGAAAATACACCCAAACCAAGGCACATAATTTGAAATTTCACAAAAAAACCTATGTTTCCAAGAGAAAAAGTTACATGTGAGAGAAGAAAAAATCAGAATGGTTTTGGACTTCACAAGAGCATGGGAAACTAAAATATAGACTGCTGCTGCTGCTAAGTCGCTTCAGTCGTGTCCGACTGTGTGACCCCATAGACGGCTGCCCACCAGGCTCCCCCATCCCTGGGATTCTCCAGGCAAGAACACTGGAGTGGGTTGCCATTTCCTTCTCCAATGCATGAAAGTGAAAAGTGAAAGTGAAGTCGCTCAGTCGAGTCCGACTCTTAGCGGCCCCATGGACTGCAGCCCACCAGGCTCCTCTGTCCATGGGATTTTCCGGGCAAGAGTACTGGAGCGGGGTGCCATTGCCTTCTCCAAAATATAGACTGAGACTTCCACAATTCTGAGAACTATTTCCAGCTTAGAAGTTTGAGGGTAGAATAAATACAGTATCAAATATACTGGATCTCAAAAAACCTAGCTCCCATCACTCATTCTTCGGAAGCAGTCAGAGAAAGTGTGTCAAGAAAATGAGGAAGAAAAACTGAGACATGGAATCTAGGAAATAAAGAATCAACTCAAAAGACAGGAAAGTGAATCTTCAGGATGATTAAGAAGGGAGATTCTAGGAATTAGGTGTATACCTGGCAAAAAGAGCTACCAGTCCAAATCAGAACAGGTCAGAAGACTCTAGGTAAGATGTCTCCAAAACAGATAATATTGATAGAGTTCCTAATATGTCTTAAAATATCATAAGGTTTATTTAGACAAATGCAGAGAGTTTGGGGGTGAGTTAATGATAAATACATAGCAAAGTAAAAAAGAAAGACGGCTGTCAATTCTAAGAAGAAAAAAGTTGTGAAAGAAAAGAAAAAGTACTCATAGCATACTCCATGGCTTAACTTCATAATACAAGCCTTAGATATTGATTCAACAAAATATGATGCAATTATATTGGGAGGATGGAGTAGAAGCAGAGGAGATCATGTGAGCTTGAGGCAGGGAATGGTAGGGTAACATCTATGATCTCCACTCTCCACAGTCCTGGACAAGTGGATAATGTTTACAACTAAAACAATACAGAAATTGCCCAATAAGTGTGTTTTTTTATAAATAAGGAAACAGCCAAAGGTAAAAATGTCACCTGTGGGAAATCTAGAGTTGATTGTTTTTCATCTCCAAGTCTTTTAGAAATATTTGACTCTTTAAACGAGGTCTGTGTAATTTGATAAGGATTAAAAGCTAAATTCTAAAGAGCATCATGGCTTTTGTCCAAGTTTTTGTATTTTTAATATTCTGGTTCTCAGGTATACTGGATCTGAGTAACCTGTGAATCTGAACTTTGTGTAAATAAAAGTCGTCTTGATTTACTCAAAATTCCACTGTAGAATATTAAATAATCTGTGGGATTTATGGACATGAAAGGTTAGCTTCTTGCCTAATTCTTCAGTGAACTATGAGTATTTAATTAAGGAAAATATTGAAGAGCTGAGTTTTTTTTTCCAGAATCTGTCCTTAATCTACCAGCCAGTATCAAAACATGACTATATATAAATATACAAAGGTGCTTGTGCTTTATCTGTAAAAGACTCTCTTCTAAGATTTTGAGGTGAGGCAGTTTTCCTTTTTCCTTTTGTTCTCTCTAGTCAATCGATCCATTCTTCCTTTAACTGTACATGGACAGGCCAGGATGCTGCACAGTTTCAAGGGGCACGCGTCACATTGCCCACCAGGCTCCTCCATGCATGAGGTTTTCCAGGCAAGGGTACTGGAGTGGTTGCCGTTTCCTTCTCCAAGGGATCTTCCTGACCCAGGGAATGAACACGGGTCTCCCGCATTGCAGGCAGACGCTTTACCATCTGAGCCACCAGGGAAGCACGCATCACATTCAGTTCAGTTCAGTTCAGTTCAGTCGCTCAGTCGTGTCCGACTCTTTGCGACCCCATGAATCGCAGCACGCCAGGCCTCCCTGTCTATCACCAACTCCCAGAGTTCACTCAGACTCACGTCCATCGAGTCCGTGATGCCATCCAGCCATCTCATCCTCGGTCGTCCCCTTCTCCTCCTGCCCCCAATCCCTCCCAGCATCAGAGTCTTTCCCAATGAGTCACATTAGACACATGTTAATGACACCCCTTGTGGGGCACCAAGTCAAGGAGAAACAAACGGTGGTTATGAAATGAGAGTGACTTTTGACCTCTTGAGAGCAAAGTGTAAGGGCAGAGACCAGTGTGGAATACAAATTCTACAATGGAGAGCTCAAGAAAATTCTACTTCACTCATTTCAAATCCTAGACCCAACTTATTTGTGCCCTAGCGAATGACTTCAGAGTTTTAGTGCTCAGAGATTTTCTAGGTGTATGTCTCAGCAGCATTGAGAGAGAAGGAAGGGAAGGAGGGAGGGGAAAAAGGAAGGAAGAAAGAACAAGAAGACATAGACCCACTGCGCATACGACATCACTGAATTCTAAAGGTGGAATGAATGTTTTGATGAGATCAGCTTGCTGATCTTCGCTTCCTCTCCCTCCTGTCCTCCTCCCTTCCCCTTTCTCCTGGAGTCCAGCCCTGGCAACTCAGACGATGATGAAGTCATAGGCTCCAAAATATGGCCATGGTATGAAGGCAGCAGCACAAATTTTTAGACAGCATTTCAGCACCACACTGCAGGGCCGAGAAGGGAACCTTGTGTAATGTGAGCAGCCATGAGCTTGTGCTATTTGATTAATCCAGGGTGTCTGTCCCTGGGGGTTGCATTACCTATGTGTGTGTGTGTCTTTTGCAGTCTCCTATTTTATATGACAGTCATCAAGAAGGCTTCCTTTTCTCAGACAAGCCTAAAGGAGAGTGGAGATAGCTCAGTATTAACCCTAACTCTGGGGTTCTCACCTTTGACCAAGGTCTTTGACATTAAAAGCAAAGAAAGATTAAAATGACCTCTGACACCCCCTGCTTCTAGATTCGGCTTCTGTGTGTGTCAGCCTCTTGCTCCTTCTCACCTCAAGTCGCCAAACCCTTCTACCTGCAAGGAAAGATTGATGGAGTGATAATGGGGTGTCTCTCCTCACACAGCAGCCAATGTTCTCCCACTTGCTTATTAAAGGAGGCTGGCTTTCCCTCCAGGGGGACCCACATTCTGGAGCTCCTCCCTGTTAACAGACCATTCTTCAAAGCTCTTCAACTTCTCCCTTGCCAGATCCCTGGCAAGGGAGAAGGAAAGATAACTTCTTGGGCCACAACATGGAAGTTTTTAATGTCTCTACTTCAAAACCTTGTAAAAACACCAAGCAGCAGTGCAAAAGCTCAATGGGAGTAGGTGAGAAGAAAATTCTTCTCTGTGTGTAGAATCTGTTTTGCGTTTCCCAGAATGTCCATCCTGTGTTCAGATTGGATGTTTCCTTCAGAACCCAGACCAAAGGGCTGTTCCTCCTTCATGGAGCCTTCCCTCTGATTACCCCACTTTACCTTCCAGGCAGGAGTATTTGTAGTCAATAAAAATGGCTGTGAGGGACTTCCCTGGTAGTCTGGTGGCTAAGACCCTGCACTCCCACTGTGGGGGTCCCAGGTTTGATCCCCAATCAATGAACTATTAATAGATTCCATGTGCTGCAACTAAGGCTTGATGTGGCCAAACAAATAAACAAATAAATATAAAAATACAAAACTTTTTTTTAAAGGAGTTTTAAAAAATGACTTTTGAGTATCTCTTCTGGATAACTGCATAACTTTTAACTATTAGAAAACACATTGTTTCCACTTCTAAACTGTGTCTTGACAAAAACAGGAAACTCATTTGATCTCCCTCCTATCCAGACATAATAAATTAGTAATAACAATGACCACAGCTAAACCATTTTTGCCATATACACACTATGTCTAACCCTCACAACAACCCTGAGAGGCAAGGACTATTAAGTCTATTTTGCAGAAGAAGAAACTAAGTCTCTGAGAGGTTAAGTGGTTTGCCCAGGATCACACTGTCAGGAAGTAGCCAGCATCTCACTGAACTTATCATTTCAACCAGAATCTGTCTTCTTCATCCTTTGCTACAAGTTAGAAGGAAAGAAATGAAGGAAGGAAAGAGGGAGAAAGGAAGGGAAGAACATAAAGTTAAAAATTTCAGAATTGTGCCCATTGGAATAGTACTTCACAGACTCCCGGAGTAGGAAGAGATTGAAGAAAACTTAACACAGCCCATCCTCTCCGTTACCCACAGAGAATAACTGAGACCAGAGAGGTTAAATCCCTAGTCAAGCCTGCACAGCCTGGGGCACAGCAAAGACTAACGCAGACCTTAAGGACCCTGACTCCAGTTCCCAAGCTGCTCTCTCTGTAAGATGTAAATTTTGAAGCCAGAACTAAAACATTAAGATGTTTAAAAGAGGACAGCAACTCATAGATATGTAAGTTTGTTTGCTTATTTAAACTTTTGCTTATTATAATCCTCTGGCTACTAAGAAGCAAGAGTTTTAATTGCTATAAGTTTTCTTGAGTAATTTTTTCATCTCCAACATAATATCTAAAATATACAAAAGAGCATAATTTTATTTTGTTGTTTCACCAAAAAGGAAATACTCTTTTAAAATGTCATTTGTGACTTAGCAGTCACAACAGTGCAAATAGTGAATGCTTCACCTGCTAAATGCATACTTCTGAACAGCACAAAGGCAGCAAAGTTTAGAATATGATCAAGCCAGCGAGATGTGAGTATTAAACATCTCTCTATATATAGGGCCAAGTTCAGGACCATGTCATTCCACCCAATTAGCTGATATATACTTAAGGAAAAATGTGTTCAGCAAGCGTCATCAATTGACCAAATCCTAGATGACTCCGAAATCTAAGAAGCAGAACTGTGTACTTTCACAGTGTCGTGTCAACACCCCTACCCAACCTTCTCTCAGAATCCCAATACTGTCTCCTTCAGGAAGCTTTCCTCTTCTTCCTGAATTCTTTCCCTCCTTCCCCAAAGTGAAATGCATCCTGGCAGGAATCTGGGACATCTAAGATCCTAGGAATAAGGGAAAGGGGGTTGCCTCTGAGAGAGAACTCTAAAATCAGCAGCAACAGATGAGAACAGGAATTTTCCGAGTTACTTTAGATAAATGGACTGAAAACGGACCAGAGCAGCCTAATGGAAAGAATTACTATATCGAAAGAAAGAAAGTGTCTTTCTGAATAGGATGTCCAGCTGCAGAAGTTAGAAAAGGGTAGGAGGTAAACAGTGCCCATAAAAGTACTGCCCAGAGGAGAAGGTACCCAGATGGAGGCCTTGATCCTCCAATACCAGGTGCATCGAACTGTGGACGTGAGTGCAGCAGGTGCCCACAGTCGAGTCTTTCAACTCTTTGTTCTGATTCCACACACAAAGCCATTTTGTCATAATAATGTGGTTCTAAGGGAAGATACAGCACTGGCCAGGAGAGGCAAGTACTCAGGCTTCCTGTCAATGTGCTTTAACCTCTCTCTAAAGGAATAGGTACAGTCATTTATCAATTTACAAATAGAAGGCCGAATTCTTATAGATTTTCTTCAGAATAACTTATAAATAAAGAAACAATCCTTGGAGCTTTCCTAAAAGAAATACTGGATGCACTCTCTAAAACGTCAGTTAGAAATAAAGCAGAATCCAAATGTCCCACCTTGTAGAGTCCAAACAATTCCTATTTTTAGAAAGAGGTGTCAGCCAACCTGCTGTATAAGGCTGTGCTAGGAAGATGTGTATAAGAGACAGGTAAAATAAAGTAAAAATAAAAATTAAAAAAAAAAAAAAAGACAAAAAAAAAAAAAAAAGAAATCAGAATTCTACCTTACCCTTGGTCTTCTTGGTCTTTTAGGAACATGAGTCAGTATCCCCAGAGTGCATTACTGCTTGAACAATGACAAGAACTGTTTTTAGAATTTGGATAATTGATGGTCAGGCCCTGGACTATGTGAAATTTACAAAGATCAGGCCACTTTTGGTCAGTCTGTCAGTCAAAATTTCCCTACCTCAATATTCCTTCTTTTAAATTTCAGTTAGAATTAATTGATTTCTTCTCTTACCCACTGGATAGACATTCATTTCTCTCTCTCTCTTAGGGCATATCTTATGCCTAATTTATATTTACTTTTACTGTAAGACAGTATATCTCATTGAGAGAAGGTATTGTTTTGTTTATTCAATTGCTGTTTTCAGTGTCAGTACAGAAATGAGTAAGATATAGAGGATTCTATATATTCGAGTAGGGGTAACAGACAGAAAAACAAGTTATACATATGGCAAAGCAATAATAAAGGTATGTATAAAGAACAGAAGTAATGCAAAAGAGGGAGAGATGAACAATGCTGGCAAACCTCCCTGGAGGAGGTGATGTCTTAATTGGATTGTGGAAAATAAATAAAACTTCACCCAAAAGATCAGAAGGGGGAAGAATATTCAAAACAAAAGGGAAAATATATGCAAAGGCAAAAAAAAAAAAAGTGTGAAATGACTTGAGAACCAAACCACAGCTCAGTATTGAGAAAAGTGTGAAGTGAAGTCACTCAGTTCCAAGCCTTAGGTTGGATGGGTGGAGAGAGAATGAAAGATTCATGTATTCCCCAGGTGGAGTTTGTACTTTACATTGCAGATGACAGAAGCTAGCGAAGGCTTTCCATTACAAAAAAGACTGCATCAGATTTGTATTTTAAAAGATATCTTTAGTACCAGTATGGACAAGGGAATGAAGATAGGTAAGACAGAAAACAGCAAGATCAGATATATAAATAGAGGAATCCTCATCATTCAGTCACTCAGTCATGTCCGACTCTTTGTGACCCCATGGACTGCAGCACACCAGCCTTCCCTGTCCATCACCAACTCCCAGAGCTGGCTCAAACCCATGTCCATTGAGTCGGTGATGCCATCCAACCATCTCGTCCTCTGTCGTCCCCTTCTCCTCCTGCCTTCAATCTTTCCCAGCATCAGGGTCTTTTCTAATGAGGCAGCTCTTCTCATCCAAATAGATAGTGTTAAGCTAATTAAACAAGGAGGCCATTAGACAGAGGTGGCTCTAATGCTGTAGCTGCCAATGTAAGCAAGCCAAAACCGAAGTCTAAAGGTTACAAAAGCAAAACGCTAGGGACAAGCAATCACAAACACCCAAGTCGGCTGTGGTTACAGCCCATGTATAGTCTCCTTTCTTTGCTTCTGCACCTTTTCTATTGGTCTTTCCCCTATCTCCTGTTGGAGGCGTGGTGCTGCCCAACTGGAATCTGCAAATGCTCAGATAAACTCTTGAAATTTTCAATATACCTGAGTTTACCTTTTAACAATAGGTAGCAGATAGAGAGATGATATCCGGAGAAGGCAATGGTAGCCCACTCCAGTACTCTTGCCTGGAAAATCCCATGGGCGGAGGAGCCTGGATGGCTACAGTCCATGGCGTCGCTGAGGGTCGGACACGACTGAGTGACTTCACTTTCACTTTTCACTTTCTTGCATTGGAGAAGGAAATGGCAACCCACTCCAGTGTTCTTGCTTGGAGGATCCCAGGGACGGGGGAACCTGGTGGGCTGCTGTCTATGGGGTCGCACAGAGTCGGACACGACTGAAGTGACTTAGCAGCAGCAGCAGAGAGATGATAAAGAGATAAACTAACAGATTATTATATACAGAGAAAATAAGAAGGCATTTGGAAAAGTTCAGGCTAGTACTGGCCAATAGAAATATATGAAACACAGACATAGGCCACATGTCACATATATAGCTTTAAATTTTCTAGTGTCCATGTTAAAACATAAAAAGAAACAGTGAAATGTTTTAATATATATTTACTCCAATATATATAAAATATCCTTTCAACATGTAATCAATGTAAAAATTATTAATGAGGTCGTTTACATTTGCTTTTCATTCTGTTTTTGTACCCTGGTGTGTATTTTATATTCATGCACGAATGCACACTCTGTCACTTCAGTCAGCTCGGACTCTTTGCGACCCTATGGACTGTAGCCCTCCAGGCTCCTCCATCCATCAGATTCTCCAGGCAAGAATACTGGAGTGGATTACCATCCCCTCCTCCAGGGTATCTTCCCCACGCAGGGATTGAACCCATGTCTCCTGCGTCTCCTGCGTTGCAAATGGATTCTTTACCCGCTGAGCCACTTGGGAAGCCCAGTTTGTACTTACAGTGCATCTCAATTCAAACTAGCCATAATTCATGTGTTCAATAGTCACACATGGCTGATGGCTACCATACTGGACAGCACAGGTTCAGACAATACATGATGAGGCAGTGACTCTTGTAGGGACGGGGAAGACAGGATACATTTATAACATTCTTATGAATTTGACAGAAATTAGGGACTTATTAATGTCAACAATGAGACAATAGTTGAATATAAAGTTTTCCAATTTGGAAAATCTTGCTGGATGACAATGCCATCAGTCAAGTAAAGGAAGCAAGTTAGGGAAACTAAGGTGATGGATTTGTTTGGGACTTATGAATTTGGGGTATGAGAAAGACATCTTGCCTAGTGGGTAGAGTAATGCCAATAGCCTATATTATATGTTTCTATGTTTCAAATATCTTGTAAGTGCTTTTTGTATACAAATTCATTTAATCCTCAGAACAGCACTAAAAGATAGCTACTACCACTATCTCCCACATTACAAATGAGAAAACTGGGGTACCGAGAGAATAAGTCACTTGGCCCAGGTCTCATTATTATCAGATAGCAAATGAGAGAGGAAAGATTTAAACCCAGGCAGTCTGGCTCCAGGGTCAAAAGTTACATAACACATCGCACAGCCACTCTCAAAACAGGGCCGACAGAATCACACAAGTCTGCATCTAAATAACTCCTCCTTCACTTACTAACAGTATACATCATCGGTTTTCTCATCTGTGAAAAGAGAATGATATGCCTAACCCATGGGGTTATCAAGAGGAATGACTGACATAATCTATATAAAGTGTTCCTCACAGCAATAGGTATACAATAAGTAGTAAACAGTATTAATAGTTGCTATTATCATTATTTACATTGCACTTGGAGCTTAATGCAGACTTCAAGTTGAGATATCTATTTCCTTTCAAGTACCTAACGGGATGTGGTCTGAGTTCTGTCTTTAAAAACAAACAAACAAAAAAAAAGGACTTTGATTCATTACAAAGATTCATTTAAAGAACTTTACAGATGAGAGCTAAAGGCTGGAGTCATCCTGCAACAATAGTTAAAACAATCACGGGCATTCAGATCATGAGACTGCACTGCTGAGTGTTCATAGCAAGTAGATCCGATGGAGAATTGCATTGGAAGTAAAAGTATTGCTTGTACCCTCAAGAAATCTAGAAGAATAGATTGAATACATCATGAGAATAATTTGTTTGTGTGTATTTTTATTAGTTAGTGATAAAACAATCAATATAAATTATTTATGATACAGGGATCTATGGTTATTTGGTTAAAAATTCCAGGCAATTTAATCATAAGATCTAGGTTTATCACATCTCCCATCAGGATAATCTCATTCTTGTAATGGGCAGGCATTTGGATAAACAAAAGACAAAATTAAATTAACTAAATAACCAAAAGCCATAAACAAAGGACATCTTGCTCTACAATGCCTGGCATTTTAAACTTCAGATTTCCAATACATTCATGTTAATTACATGCCATTTCCTGCCAAGCTTACAGTCATATGACCTACATTAGCACTGTAATTAGCTCTTGCTTCTTACAAAACACTCTTTTTTTTTTTTTCCCCTCTAGCTGATGAGCTGCTGGGTCCAGAACCTCTTGAATTGTTTTAAAGAAAACTTTGGCAATCAATCAGTGCTCAGACTTTCACGATCCCCCAGTTCACATGTTGAATCACCAGGTGCTCATACTGATGCATCCAATCCATTGTCATTCCATCCCTCAGCTCTCTACATTCCTTTAGGTGACAGGTCTCCTCTTTCATATCAGGACTAAACCAAAAAACTTTAATGCTCTGAATGCCAAGCTCATGTGATTCTTCTCATCTCAGGTTCTGTCCAGAGGCCCTCCTAGGAAAGCTCTCCACGACAAGATGTTCAAGTGGGCTGCATACCTTGCTTGCCCAACAGGCACAGCAGATGAGTAACAAGTGTGTTTATAGATTTTGTGTTGCTCCAGCTGTCGCTGATATAAGTGTCTTCTGCTAAAATTGGTATATTTTTGGCTATCTGCTTCATGCCCTGAGTAGTTAAAACATCACCAGAAGGGCCCAGTGGTCGGAGGATGCCACATTTAGATTCTTTGTAGGTATGAAGCAATTTGTCAGAAGGTTGCCTAATATGGTGGCAGTAACTGATCCAGAGACCTCCAAAAGAACTAAATGTTCAACAGCAATAAAAAGGGAGCATTAATTAGATCAGGGACAATGCATGGGACTGGAGATCAGCCAGTCAGGCTTTAGACTGCGTCTCTCCCAACTTGCTGGGTAAGAGTAGGTAAAGCATAAACTCATACCATCCCTCCATCACTGTTAGTTCAGGAATCAAACTTGCTAATAGAATGTATTTTCAACCCGTTGAAGACAAACATTCATTTGAGAATCTTTTACAATTTAGAAAATTCAGAATAATATTTCAAATGCAAAAAGCATATATATATATATATGTATGTATGAAGAAGTGAAGTGAAGTTGTTCAGTCGTGTCCGATTCTTTGCAACCCCATGGACTTTGGCCTATAAGGCGCCTCTCTCCATGGAATGTTCCAGGCAAGAGTCCTGGAGTGGGTTGCCATTTCCTTCTCCAGGGGATCTTCCCAACCCAGGGATCGAACCCAGGTCTCCCACATTGCAGGCAGATGCTTTACCGTCTGAGCCACCAGGGAAGCCCATATGTGTGTGTGTGTGTGTGTGTGTGTGTGTGTGTGAATATGTATGGAGGAAAAATGTGGGAAGGAGGAAGAAGTGTGGATAGGAAGAAAAGACCCTGGAGGCAGTTAAAGAGGTTCCCAACAGACATCTATGAACACCTTACGAGGCTGTGGGTTATGATAGGATGAAATCTTTGTCACAGGAGTATAGGCCAGGAAATCTGTCTGCTAAGAGAACTGTGCTTGAGGAGTAAATGGAGGAGGGAGGGGGGTTGCTGGCTTACACACAACTATTCAGCAGGTGGATGGGTCCAAGAGTTGAGTGGAAAGTTGTTTGAAGATATCAGAATTTCATGCAGACATGTTAACAAGCTGCACTTGACAATCTGATCCAATGGACTATGTTTTTCCTCTGAATTTTAAACCAACTGAAATCAAGAGACCTCATAAAATGAAGTAAATTTGTCTAAAGTAAAAAGTTTCCAAGTAAATTTAAATCCCCTAAAATTATGTTTCTCTACAATGGCCAACCCACACACTCTATTGTGTTTCCTGTTTTATTTCTACCTTGTAAAGGACTTTTTCCTTTTTAAAAGAACACACACACCCACACCCACACGCCATCCCACCCCATCCCTACATACTATACTTTGGCTTCCTGCCTTCAGTCTCTTCCTTCTTTAATTAATTCTGCAAATCAGTGTCAAAGGATTAATAAATATTTCTCTCAAGTTGCTTTACTATTCAAGGACTAACATTGACTTCCCATTAATTCTTACATCTACTCTACTTGGTTTTAGTAGTTATCTTAATAAAATAAGCCTAGCTTTGCCTGACCACCTGCCTCGGGTCCAGAGTAGAAGATACTTTCTCTATGATCAGAGCCAGGGTAGAGCCTCTAAATAAAACCACCAGGAGATGCCTCAGATCTGAGTAGCGAGAGAAGCTGCAACCACGAAGAGGAGTCAGGATATAAAAACTGGAGTGTGTGCGAGCTAAGTCATGTCCGACTCTTTGCGACCCCATGGACTGTAGCCCACCAGGCTCCTCTGTCCATGGGATTCTCTGGGCAAGAATACTGGAGTGGGTAGCCATGCCCTCCTCCAGGGGGTCTTCCAGACCCAGGGATCGAACCTGCATCTCTTTTGTCTCCTGCATTGGCAGGCAAGTTCTTTACCACTAGCACCACCTGGGAAGCCCAAAAACTGGAGGGCAGTGAAGAAAGCTCTGTAAGTGAGGGGCTTAGAGACAGGCTTGGAAGAGGGGCAGGAGCTTCTGAGACAGGCTAGAGTTCCAAATCTAAGAGCTAATAGCAAGTCCAATCTAAGTTTTCACTTACCATACAATCAAGATCCCCACAGATGCCACAGTCTGATCCCCATCCCTGGCCCCATCTCTTGCCACAGTTCTGCCTCACTCCGCTCCTTCCTCCAGCCTAGAGTGTGGTCACAGTGAAGTTCTCCCAATACTTAGAACATGCCAGGATCTTGTGGGACTCTACACCTCTGCTGCTGCTGCTAAGTCGCTTCAGTCGTGTCCGACTCTGTGCGACCCCATAGACGGAAGCCCACCAGGCTCCCCAGTCCCTGGGATTCTCCAGACAAAAACACTGGAGTGGGTTGCCATTTCCTTCTCCAATGCATGAAAGTGAAAAGTGAAAGTGAAGTCGTTCAGTCGTGTCCGACCCTCAGCGACCCCATGGACTGCAGCCTTCCAGGCTCCTCCATCCATGGGATTTTCCAGGCAAGAGTACTGGAGTGGGGTGCCATTGCCTTCTCCCTACACCTCTGCACATGCTACTAACTCTGGAGTGAATTCCCATGAATTCTTTTTTGTTGAACTTCATTAAATGCTGTCTTTACCTTCTTTTTTATTCTTCTATTCTGTCCTTGCTCAGCCAAGCTCTTTTCTGCTTCACAACTGTACATGCTATTCCTGCCTAGAAAACTTGTACATGCTATTTCTTCCCTTCTCTCTTTGTATGGCTAACGCCTTCCCATCCTTTGGTTGTTGGCTAATATCAGAACTGACATCCTCCCAGCCCCTTTCCCTGGAAGCACCGTCAGCGCCACCAGGAGCCTCCAATCTGGCTCAACCCAAGCGCCCTTCAGAGTCCCCTGCAAAGGTCAATGGCAGAGGAGCCTCAACAGCAGCATGCTTCTGTCTCTTTCTCTCTCTCCATTCTCACTCCACTCTCCTCCTCTTTAATTCTCTCTCTCAAAGTCTAATCACTTCAGTCATAAGGGTTTCCAAACCTTGACAGAAGGTTCAACTTTGATTAAAATTTCTCTAGATGATCACTCACCTGTTGTAGGTGGTCACACCAAAAGGAGTCAGCGAATGAGGCCAGAAATGGCTTTGGGAATAGAATTTGAAGCCATGGAATCAGTGACCTTACCTGCATAATTTTATGTTTACACAACGTAGCTGATTTGGAAAGACATCTTAGCCTGGGCTGGACTGAGTCCCAAGCTACGTTAGCCTAGCACTCTTGCCAAAAGACCCTGAATACATTTGCAAGTCACAATTCCCCCATCTCAGCCCCTCTGTTTTTCCTTAGTGAGTCTATTTGTTTGGTTTTGGCCTGCCCCTCCCTGTGGCAGAGAGAGGTCCAGAGTCACATCTGTTTTGTTCACCACTGTGTCCCTAGCTTCTGATACAATACTTGATCCATAATCGTGCTCTCCAGTCATGTGCCAAATAAGGGATTGAACAAGGCTCTTACTTATTTTTTCAAGATTAAGCAAAAAATGTTCATTTCTAGGTAGAGCCTCCTCTGGTTCTTGCCTCTAAGCACCCACCACATTGTATATACTACTCTTATAGAGCATGGGATCAAACATTTTCTGAGACTCTTATCACATGCACCGTGGCAGGGACTATTTATACATATTTCTCCTTTCAACAATTTTAAGAGATAGTACTTTTTTCCAGATTTACAGATGAAGAAACAGGCTCAAAAAATCCAAGTCACACAACCCATAATAGGTGTTAAAGCCTAGATCCAAAGCTAGGACCCCTTCTTTCTTTTGCAAAACCCCTTTCCATTAGATCATGCTGTCATACAGTTGGAAGCTTGATATCATAATTATCTGTTTGCTGGTTCATACCACCCCTGGAAGCCAAGACCATTCATATAAACGTTTTTATGTCCACAGCACTGAGCCATGCCATACTTAACATCAGAGTTAAAGAATATATGAATGAATGAATTTGGGTCTGTCTACTGATGGAAAGAGGACTTCTGTGGCCTCACGGCTGGCTCTCCAAGACTGCTGCTGATACTGAGCACACACTCTCCAGAGAGCTTCTGCCCAGGCCTGAACACAAGTTTGCTCTCCTCCACCAAGTCCCTGAGCCTTAATCCAACCCCTTGTTTCTTCTGTTTCCACCACAAGATTCCCCCGCCCTGAGTGCATCTGACTTCCTTCTGCCTCGTCTGGTATTTCTATCTTAGTGATCAGCACAGCACCACAGAGGCATGGCCGCATGACACACTCCTTTGTTACTTGGAACATAAACACTTTTTCTTTATTTGCAGCTGAAGTCACTGCTACCAGGAGTTGTCAGTCAGTCCACAAGGTGAGCCCATGACTCTGACAAATTCTTTTGGGAAATCAAAAATAGCCTGCGCTCTGTCTTCAGATTCTTTCAGGCTTGCTAGGGAGATATGATCGCACACGAAACAACTAGAGAATGGTGCAAACAAGTTCAGAGTCATAGGCCAATTTGAGTCACAGTTCGAGGTCCTGACTCTCAGTCTTAATCTTGCCAGAGCCTTAGCTCTTCCCCACTGCACTCCAAAACTCTCTGCACATGCTGTTCAGTCCCCTAGAAGTTGACAGTCTCCTCCCCAGGTTGGGCACAGGCATAATCATGACCCAGGGCCTGATGCTTTTAAGTGTATTCAGTCTTTCGGCAAGAGCACCAGGCTAACAGCTCGCGACTCAGCCCAGACTAGGCCAAGATGCCTTTCCAAATCAGCTGCCTCGTGTGTAAACATAAAATTTTGTAGGTAAGATCACCCGTTTCAGGAATTCAGATACATTTCCAAAGCCTCATTATGACCTAATTCAGTGGCTCCTTTTCGTGTGACCACCTTATTCATTTTTTAAAAATCAAGTTTTTAAATTTCTTTACATATCGGCTGTGCCGGGTCTTCGTTGCTGTGCAGGCTTTTCCCCGGTTGCGGCAAGCAGGGGCCGCTCTTTGTTGCAGCATGGGCTTCTCGGTGTGGTAGCTCCTCTTGTTGTGGAGCGTGGGCCCTAGGACGTGAGGCTTAGTGGTTGCCGTTTCCAGGCTCTAGAGCACAGGCCCAGTAGTTGTGGTGCATGGAATTAGCTGCCCACGACATGTGGGGTCTTCCTGGACCGGGGTTTGAACCTGTGTCTCCTGGATTGACAGGCAGATTCTTTACCACTCAACAACCAAGGAAGCCCTTATTCATTTTTTTTAATCAATAAAGGCAAACTTTGAGACTTGCTGCTCATCATCCGTACCAGTTGAGTAACCTTTAATCACGCTGAACCAGTTAAGAGGAACTTGAATCAAAGTTGAGCCTTCCGTGAAAGTCTAGAGACCTTTAAGAGTGAAGTTACTAAACTTTAGGAGGAAGAATAACAAAGAGAAGAGAAGGAAGAAGAAGAGGGAGGTGTACATTGCCTTTTGAAGCTCCTCAGCCACTGCCTCTTGCAGAGAAGGGCGCCTGAGGAGAGGGAGGCTCTTGTAGCTCTGACATCTGTGCTTCCAGGGAAAAGGGCTGGGGGTCTGAATCTAGAGCTCTTCATCTTAATGTTAACTGAATCCCTTCCTCCTGCCAAAATGAAAGGTACAGTCATTTATCAATTTACAAATAGAAGGCCGAATTCTTATAGATTTTCTTCAGAATAACTTATAAATAAAGAAACAATCCTTGGAGCTTTCCTAAAAGAAATACTGGATGCACTCTCTAAAACGTCAGTTAGAAATAAAGCAGAATCCAAATGTCCCACCTTGTAGAGTCCAAACAATTCCTATTTTTAGAAAGAGGTGTCAGCCAACCTGCTGTATAAGGCTGTGCTAGGAGCCTTGGCTTTTAGGGAAGTTCCCTGCTCTTCCCTCCAACAGGGTTGTTTCATTTCACTTATATGCCTCTCCATTAACACCTTCCTCCCATCTCCAGGGAGAATGAGCTTCCTATTTGGCCTAAAAGTGCTCTTAAAAACATGACAGTGTACAATATGAAAAGCTAAACACAGAATTAAAACAGAAAAAATAATAAGACATGGGTGCACAAGTATCTAAATTAATGTTAGAGATATTGACAGACAAAATTTATACAATATTTGCTCTAGTTGTTCAAATAAACAGGATGAAAATAAAAAAATAAAATTTTTGTTCATAAAATTGAGCTTGAAAATCAAGGCTATGTTTGCATAGTACCAAATGCATTCTGTTTTATTTGTGTTTGAACTCAAATTCCCCCATTTAGTAGCTTGTATGAACTTGGGGAAAATAATGATAATTTTAGCTAATATATATTGAGAAACTATTACACGTCAGGCACTGAGATAATTATTTTCCATGTTACATAACTTTTCTATGTCACTTTCCTTTTCTGTAGAGTTATGAGGATAATATAGTCCTTACATGTTTTTATAAATATAGAAAAATACGGAAAACACCTAGAGATGCAATAAGTGACTATAAAAATAACTATTTGAAAAATTAAAATGGAACATAGCAATAGCACTGCTAGAATATTTAAACAGCCATCTAATTCTTTGTCTGTTCTTAGATGCATCAATATTAAGAGTCTAAAAGCAATGATTCTGGTACATATTGGATATTTGAATAATCTGTAAAAAAGTCAAACTAGAAATAACTAAGACAACATTATCTTTGAATCAAAGTGAAATTCTAAAGTGAAAAGCATATTATTTGATTTCTTTTCCTGAATGTTTTTTGAGTGGGTTCGTCTATGTTCTGAGAGAAAGGGAATTTTATCATTGTTCTAGAAGAAGGACTTAGACCTTAGCTCTCCATCTGTTCTACCTTTATTAACTTGTTCTGTGAACTTGATCCAGTCCATTAACTTTTACACTCATCCATTTGGAAATCTATAATTAACTCATTAGAGATTATTTATGTGTAATTTCACCTAGAACAATGATAAGGATAATGAGATATCCAAAAAAGACTTGGTCTTGGCATAACTCAGCGAAACGGTGGTGGTTTTACCAGGTGAGACACAGCACGCCGTGCAGCACGCGTGTGGGTTACCAGCACCCCACTGGAATTTTTTGGCCCTTTCAGAGATGTTGGTAGGGGAAGTTGTTGGAAGCTTTAGGGGAAATGTCAACAGCATGCTGAGTAACATTGTGTTTCCTGGTTCCTCTGATCCAGCCGGGGCACTCATTTAATGGCTAGATGAGATGGAAAAAGGAAGAGCATGTACAACAGTCAGCCTGAAATAGCGTGTGGAACCATGTGGAGGTAGGGTTGCTGGCCAAAATCCCCCGCAGTAAGGGACTGGTCTCTGCTGCCCGCGGTGGCTCAGCCCAGTTCTAACCCTAGCCCACTCGTATACTGAAGACAGTAGGAGGGGCCACATGTGCCTGCTATCTCCTCTCAAACCTGGGACAGGCCAGCAGTGTTTCCCTTACACACCTTTGATACAATCAATGCCAGTTGAGATCAGAGTCAAGTTTCTGAGCTTCTTTTAAAAACACACTAGGTCTAAGAAAGATAAAAGGCCATCATTTTTTCAGATCTTATCCTTGGTGATTTTGTTCAGATACTATCTCCCAACAGGTAAACCTATTATTGTTGAAATCTGATTTTCAACACTCTGAGTGACCTTGAAGAATGTGTGATAACCTATAAGACACTCTTGGCACTCCCCATTTGAGTTGACATTTTTAGATACATCGAACTTACTTTACTATCTTCGGTTCATAAAAAGCTAAGCTGGTGGAAAGTGGCAAACTGTGCTGTACATTTATGGCTACGGTCTCCATGTGGCTGTTAGAAAATAAAGGAAAATATAAGTGTCAGTAAATGGGGCCTATAGCACAAGAACATTCTGTCTGCCTGTTGATATGGGAAAGGGGTACAGGGTTGGAGAACATGGGTGAATTTAAAAATAAACCTCAGCATGTAAAAGGATTTCAAATTGTCAAAATGAAGGTCACTGATGCTGAGTTGGGTTTTTTAATTTTTTTTAATTGGAGTATAATTGCTTTACAATGTTGTATTAGTTTCTGCTGTGCAACAGGGTGAATGAGCGACAACTGGACATACACCCCCTTCCTCTGGAGCCACCCCCTCCCCCAGCCCCTCTAGGTCTTCACAGAGCAGTGAGCTCGGCGCTCCCTGTACTGTCTGTCTGACACGTCGTAGTAGATAAGTGTCAGGGCCACTCTCAATTTGTCCCACCCTGCCTTCTGAGTGGGAGTTTTTGAGTGTAACATAGAATGGCAGGCTAGAAGAAAAAAAAAACTTTCTTTCATGGAGTCATACACTTGTTTGTTGAGTTGCTCATTTTAGTTCTATGGAAGTCCAAGGAAAACTCAGCATTTTCAGATGAACAACATCAAATTAAGATTGCTGAACAATTGGTCACATTGGAGAAGCTACCCTACTTCTGTTGCTCTGAACTTCATGAAGGGCTACAGAATTATGTAGTAAATGGCGGTGTGCGTGAGAAATACAGCTGAGCAACCTGGCATAACCATAGAGGCAGGCAACTGTGGATGGCGCAGTACAGAATTAGATCCTAGGTCAGGGAGAATGTAAGGTCACTGAACCAAGCTCTGCGCAGGGTCCAGCCCAGCCAGCAGATGTTAAAACAAGACACTTCTGGAGGCCTAATCCACATTCAGTAAATACTTGTTGATTAACTGATTGACTTACTGATTGACAAAATGGTCTCTAGGGATGCCAGTTTGGATGACTAGGCTTTGACATTAACTCTATTAATATGTCAGAGGCTTAAGCAGGTCTCAACGTTTTCCTGCCTCAGAATTCTCATGTCTACAATACAGAGATAATCACCTGCTCACAGCAGTTACAGGAAAGAAGAGAAGATGGGAAAAAGGTGAGATTATTGTTGAAACCTGAGGCACTCCTCTCCAGTTGAGAGGTGCCAGGACCAGATACTGCAGGGAATCAGCTTAACAGCTCTGCTGTCAATCTCCTGAAAGGAGAGACAGAGGGCGAGTCCTGTTCCAGGAGCACGAGGCATAGCCAGGCGCATGAAGCAGGGTTGAAGGACTGGCAGAAGCCAAGGAATGTTGAGCAGACAAGCAGCAGCAGCTTGAAAATCTCGGAAGAAATCTCAGGGATGCTCTCCTCTAAAAACCTTCCCCCAAAGCCCACTCCTGCTCTATCCTATTAGAGCAGAAGCTCTCAAACCTAAGTGTACATGAGGATCACCCTGGGATACTTGTTTTTATCAGATTGCCCAGTCCTACCCCTAGAGGTTCTAAACCATCACATTTCAACTGGACCCCAGAAATCTGCATTTTAGCAAGGACTCCAGGCATTCCTGTAGCAGGTGGCCCAGGGCCACAATTAGAGAAAGACTGACTTAAATGGGACCCAGCAAGCTGGGTACTTCTTAATGACAGTGCCAGCACCCGTGATGGCACGAAGATGCCATTGGGTCTCATATCCAAACAATGCTAATTTTGGATTTCTTGGTGTACCAAGGACCAATATCATTCAGAAAACATTCTCGGAGAACCCATCATGTGAAAAGCATTGAACAGCATAAGAACAATCATGTGCACAGGTAATTTCAAAACCAGGCTGACTTTGATAGAATCAGCAAGTCTTTAATAGGAAACCTGAAGACAAGAAGGAGTCCTTCTAAATGCTGGGATCTAAGAAAGCACCTTGGAAATGGGGCCATCTAAGGTGAAGCTGGAAGCAAGATAGGACTGCATCTGGTATGAAAAAAAGCACCTCAGGCAGAGGGAAAGGTATAAACAAAGGCAGGGACACCTCAGAATCCAGAGCGATGGCAGGTGCCCGGCCTGTGGAGTGTGAGATGGAGCAGATTAGAAAAAAGGCTACGAGGGTGGGCTGTGACCACACCTCAGAGAGCTCCAAACGATAGGATGAAGTTTGATTTTTGTCCTGAAGGCAATATATCTAGGATTTTGAGAAGAGTAGCTAAAAAGGATGTTTCATTTGTTTAATTTAATAGGTAACACAATGTTTAACTTAAACAGTATTCTTTTTTTTTTTTAATTGAAGTATAGTTGAAGTTATACATGCCGGGAAGTGCAGCCAAAAAATTTTTTTGGTTGCATCCATGGCATAGCAGGAAAGAATCCACCTGCAGTGTAGAAGACGTGGGTTTGATCCCTGGGTCGGGAGGATCCCCTGGAGAAGGGAATGGCAACCCACTCCAGTATTCTTGCCTGGAAAATCCCATAGACAGAGGAGCCGGGCAGGCTACAGTCCATGGGCTCGCAAAGAATCAGACGTGACTTAGTGATTAAACAGCAACAACAAAATAGTTGAATTATGAGGTTGTGTTCATTTCTGCTACACAGCAAAGTGATTCAGTTATACTAAATGTAAATTCTTTTTTATATTCTTTCCCATTATGGTTTATCACAGAATAATGAGTATAGTTCCCTGAGCTGTACAGTAGGACCTTGTATATCTATTAAACAATATTCTTAGTAGTTAATATATCCATGGGGCACAGAATTTTAAAGGAACAAGATGGCACATAAATGTAAAATTTCCCTTCCTTCCACCCCTGTGCCCCTGCCATTTATTCTGGAAGCAACTAATGCAACCTATTTCTTTTGTATGGAGACAACTGTTTGGTAAAATAGATAATGTCCCGATACTAGTTTGATAGTAATGGAGAAGAGAAAGATTACTGACAGAGACACCCGTTTGGCAATCACTGCAAAAGTCCAGGTGATGAAATGAGGCATTAAGTAGAGCAGTTACTCTGAATATAAGAGACTCTAAAAAGACATTTCATCATCCTTTCCTCCCATCCAATCTGTTTAGAAATGGCATGGTAGGAGACGAAGATGACTGAAATTTTGTCTTGAGACTTGAGGAATGGTAAGGAGGGGAAGCTATTTTGTGACAAGGAGATGGGGAAGCTGTGCGGGAAAGATGAACCCTGTTTTGGAAATTTTTGTGAAATGACAAATATTCCATTAGCCCGTGAGCCACATAGCTTGGAAGAGAAATATATACCGGGAAGTCAAGGGCAAAGAGCTGGTAGTTAAAGCTGTGGGATCAGATGAGCTTGAAAGAGGAAGATAAAAGGGGTACGGAGGACTAAAACACTTACACATGTAAGGGGAGAGTAGAAGAAGCCGGCTCAGCGGAGACCGAGGAGGACCTGCGTTACTGAGTCCTGGCGGAGAAAGAGTTTCAAACGGAGAGGCATGGGTTTCTGGCTGATACCTCACTGCGGGAACAGAGATATGAAGCAGTAAGGAGAAGCGCTGAAAGGAAATCTGTGGACCACCTGGTGATGAGCAGATTACTGATGAGCTTTAAAGGATGATTGCTGAAGAGTGGTGAGGGGGGAATCATGCAAGGGAGAGAGTGAAGGGAGGCAAAGGTGCAGGGGCCTTGTGAAGACCTTTCTCTCAAGAAATCTACTATGAACGGAGGGAGAGAGGAAAGGACCTGGGAAAAGGGAATAAGGCAGAGAAAGGACTTTTTTTTTTTTTTTTTCCCTGCAAGTGCAATGGAAAATGTTGACGAGAAAAGGGAGGGACGAGAAAAGGAAAAAGATTTAATGGAGCAAGATGGCTGTAAGAGATCAAAGGGGAAAAACTGAAATGAAGGGAGGGAAACCGAGGAGCTGACAGCTTATCACCTCAGCCCTCTCAAGAAAGAAGCTGAGCTTACTCCCCATGCTTGAGGGAGGTTTTGGGAGGTTTGCTCCCTCACCATCAGTCTCAAAAGAGTTGTGCTGGAAGTACATTTGGTCTCTGAATAATCTTGGAAATGTATTCAAGAACTATCATATTCTTTCTGTAGCCCAGAACACAGCATTCCTTCCAGATGGGCTTCAGGAGACAACCACGGGCTCTGTTACGCACTGATATTGGAAAGAGAACGCAAACAGCAACTGCAACTTGTCTATTAACATCCTGTGAAAACTACCAAAAGGTATGCATAAATAATTTATGGGGGAGATGTAAGAGATGAGTGGAGTCAGTATGCCTCCCTGTGATTTGGGTCAGTGCAGACACTTCCCCAGAATTCATAATCGGTGATACTCCAAGGACAGAATACAATGCCTTCCTCCTTCTCCTCCTTTTCCTTGTAAGCCTCCTTCCTTTATCTTCACTTGCCCGTCCTGGATTTACTCCCAGAATACCAAAGAAAGGCAGAGAAGCAGCATTTCTGCTCAGGTTAAAAACGGTTATAACAAGGACATATTAGTTGTGAAAAACTGTGTCCTCCAAGAGGATGACAAGGACCTGCAAACATACCCTGATTTTGTTCCCAGGTTAATATATTTTAGTTTAGCTTGTTTTGTTTTTATGCTGTCCTAGTCCTTTCTTCTTCTTTATTTTTGTAATAACACTCCAATTTTAAATCTCCCTCATATGAGTGGGTTATATTGTGCCTGCCTCAAGCAATTATATAAGAAAATTATGTAAGCACATTTAAAGTTAGACATTTATGCCTTCATTTTAAAATTTGATATGACTCCCAGGGAGTGTTTCTTATTGTTTACAGATTATTTCCTGAATTCCAACAGAGCAGTGTATATGTAAAACCCACATTGTCTGTTTCCTTCTTAGGCAGCGTATTAGTTGGTTAAAGCACACTTCTAAGGCTATACTGCCCTCAAGTGGTCTGGCTTGAGAACAAACAACTATTTTTTTTCTGGATGGAAACTGAGTTTCTAACCAGACTTGTCTGACTTAACAGTACCTTAAGAAGAGGTGGCAAGAATACACGGAAGAACTGTACAAAAAAGATCTTCACGACCCAGACAATCATGATGATGTGATCACTCATCTAGAGCCAGACATCTTGGAATGTGAAGTCAAGTGGGCCTTAGAAAGCATCACTACGAACAAAGCTAGTGGAGGTGATGGAATTCCAGTTGAGCTGTTTCAAATCCTGAAAGATGATGCTGTGAAAGTGCTGCACTCAATCTGCCAGCAAATTTGGAAAACTCAGCAGTGGCCACAGGACTGGAAAAGGTCAGTTTTCATTCCAATTCCAAAGAAAGGCAATGCAAAAGAATGCTCCAA
>SJYT01004503.1:47256-75698 GCA_006410635.1 Cephalophus harveyi | reverse complement strand
AAACTCCAGTACTTTGGCCACCTCATGCGAAGAGTTGACTCATTGGAAAAGACTCTGATGCTGGGAGGGATTGGGGGCAGGAGGAGAAGGGGACGACCGAGGATGAGATGGCTGGATGGCATCACTGACTCGATGGATGTGAGTCTGAGTGAACTCCGAGAGATGGTGATGAACAGGGAGGCCTGGCGTGCTGCGATTCATGGGGTCGCAAAGAGTCGGACACGACTGAGCGACTGAACTGAACTGAACTCTGACCAGAAAAACAACAACAACAAAAATTATTGTATGCCAAGTCTGAAGAGTAGGAGGGAAAAGGAAGATTTTATTTCCCAGTGTTCTCTCAAAAAGTATAAAGTAAAAAGGACAACAGCAAGAGCCACAAGCTTGTTTTGTTAATCATAGAGCAAAAGAGCCACAAACTTGTTGTATTAATTTTAGAGTAACTGTCTGCACATGTGTGGCCACAGGGATGCAGCTGTGGGATATGGGTTGAACTGGCTCCGTTAGGCCTTTGGGGACAATCTTCAGCTTCTCAAGGGCAACCCCCTCATCAGAACTCATGACATCATGTTCCACAACTAAGGACACACAGTTGTTTGGAAAGAATGCATTCAGGGAAAACATTCAACTTTTCCCCATGTGGCCAAGACTCAAAAAGGAGGCCAACAATTAGGGTGATTACATTAATCACAGGATGGCTTGTGGAGGAGGGTACTGCTGTGGAGGGCCTATAATGGAAGCTCTGTGGGGACTCTGCTCTAATTGGCCACCATCAAGGCCCTCTAATGCCTATGGTTAGCTTCCCACGTTGGTGGTGGAAAAGAGAAGAGACCACCCTCAAAGGGATGAGCAGCCCACTCAGGATGCGTTGGGCTGTTCTGGGCTGGACTGAAGAGGCAGGTCGGTTGTGGGGTATTTGGCCACTCAGCTAGAGAGCCCCTCCTGGGATGGGGGGACAGCTAAAAATGCACGCGGTGCTGTCCCTTGTGGTTCGCCACACTCCTTCTGCTATTTGGGGTGATTTCTGTCAATTGTGAAAATCCTTCAATGATGGATGATTTTTGAGTGGGAAAATACTGGTTCTCATACACTGCTCTTTGGCTGGGCACAGAGATGAACTGGGCTGGTCCAGTGAGTAGAAACGAGCTCTTAATTCATCCGTAATCTGGTGCTATGGGAAAGAACGCTGAGCTTCGTAACTTGGGATCTAGAATCATCTCTGCACACCAGTTATGTGACCATGAGAGACTAATTTAAACCTTCTGGGCTCAGGTTCCTCATCTGCAAACTGTGACATTAGCTCAGGTTAGCGGTTTAAAGACTGCTACATGGGTGTGCCCACAGGCTACTGCCAGGATGCAGTCCTTTCCCCTCCTTCTTTAGGCAATAGCAAGCCCACTTGGATTCACTTTCTAAATCTAAATTTGAAAACCACTGGATCAGAT
This sequence comes from Cephalophus harveyi, assembly GCA_006410635.1. Classification (NCBI taxonomy): domain Eukaryota; kingdom Metazoa; phylum Chordata; class Mammalia; order Artiodactyla; family Bovidae; genus Cephalophus; species Cephalophus harveyi. The sequence goes on along the minus strand of SJYT01004503.1, from coordinate 74,253 downwards.
GGTCTATGCCTCTTTCCTTTCCAGCTCCATTCTTCTGTGGTCAGGACAGGTACCCTGAGTGGTGACGGTGACACTCACTGGTAACGTTCTTTTTCTTCTTAAGTGAAATCATATATGGCTCTCAGTCCAAATGCGTCCCTATAAAATGAGTCTCATCTGCTTCTGGCATTCTGGGATGTCACCAAGTGTGTGTGCTGGAAGAGGGGAGAAGAGGAAGAGGTGTGAATCACTGCGATCCCACGGCTCCTGGGGGACAGAGGCCAGGGAAGGAACTGGGCAGAGCTCACCAAGCAAACACCAGTCTAGGAGTGTGGGCATGTGAATAAGTGTGGTTATACTCTATCAGGAAAGTCAGCCAGAAAATGGAAGATCACGGCTAAGGAATGCTCTGGAAAAAATACTAGGGAGCATAGACAGAATAACAACTTTTTAAGGAAAATGATATAGTAATATATATATACATGTCATATATATTATATATAAGATCTAATTGCAACTTTTTTCTCAGGAAGATATAAGGTCTGAATGGGCCCCTAAAGAAAAATACCCTAAAAAGAATTTAAATTTTCCAGAAACGGAAGGTTTTAATACACTGTACGTGTGTCTCATTCCTAGCAGGAGCCATCGTTAATAAAATTAGTAACATTTGTTTTCATCCAGGAAGCTTTCCCTTTAAGGTCACTTAAAAACAGAATAGAACATAAAATGTATACAGCTTTATTTCTCAACCACTGAAAGTTTTTCCCTCTGTAGTGTTTAAGTTGAGATAATACAAGTATGGATGAATAATAGTTGGGCTTCAATCCCCTGTCTTGATAACATGTGATACAGATTAAGTACCCGACCAAGGGACTCAGCATCATGAAATAGCCACTGTTCTAGTTCAAGTATGCCAAGTAAATGCAGAAAATTTTTCTTTTACACTTTGTGTTTTCATATCGGCATCTGTCATTTTATTAAGAGATTATAATTTATGAAATTGCTCAAACTGTAGTTCATAGTTACATGAACTTTTGAGGCCTGATCTGTACGCCCCTCAATAGATTTCTCTATTGATGTACCCCATTATTGTGCTGAAGATATCGTACAGATGGTGAATGTTCACCCAGTGAACAAATCTTTACAGAGCACATATTATTGGAAAAGCACTGAAGTAAACAATATGGGGATGCAGAGATGGGCCAGACACAGTCCTTGCCCACAAAGTGCATACAATCTAGTAAAAAGTGATGTGTGTAAACAACCACAAAATAAGGAAGTAAATAGTTGACTACTAGACACACGTGTAGTAATATGTGCTTCTGATATAGAGTTAAGGGTGGGAGTTTAGGTAATTTTTTCAGGAAAGGGTTTATGGAGCCAACTTTTGGCCCAGGCCTTAGGTGTACATAAAATTTAGGTAGAGGTGGGAAGAGAGACTGCGGCAGGTGGGAGTGGCAGGAACAAAGTTACGGAGGTGGGAAAGCACAGCCAGCGCTGAGCGGACAGCGAGCCTGGCAGAAGGCTGTTGCTGCAGGGGATGAGGGGGTCGAGCGATGAGGAGCAGCAGCCAAGTCTTGACAGGACGCTGGAATTATACTGGAGAGGCAGTTTTATTTCTGCTGAGGGGAGGGAGGGGTTTTATGGCTGCAAGCACAGAAACAATGCACAGAATACTTAAAAGGGAAAGTGACCAATCCAAAATAGCCTCTGGAAGACTACCAAGCTAGCCCAGGTATCAAATGGTGGGAGTCTGACTTAGAGTGATGGCATTGGAAATGTTGTGTGAATGTGTGCGTGGTGGGAAGCAGTACTAGAAAAAAATGCAGTTCAATTCAAAGTCACTGCACAGAGTGAAACAATAAGTTGGACAAAATGAAAAAAGTTAGAGTCCTACACATAAAAACATTATAGCCACCTTTCAGTGGATGGGCTAAATGTGTGTGTGTGGTGTCATGTCTGGAGTAATTAGTGTGATATATTTGTACGTAATTAGCCATAAAGTCCTGCCATCATTTTCCAAAGTAAAGGAACATTCTTCTAAAATTAAAGTGAAGAAACATAATCTGGAAGCAGGGAGATGTGGTTGGGTACTCATAATCATTACTTTGTAAAGGAGGTTGAGTATTTTTCCATTTCAGCAAGTCATTAGAACAAGTGGAAAATCTATTGGAAGACAGATACAGTCTGTAAACAGAACAAGATATGCAAATTTCCTTACAAATAGTCTGTAGTTCTTTTCTTGTTAAAAAAAAATGAGTATTACACCCAATTCTTTTGTATTTTACTTCCCTGTTTACCATGCAAATGTCACAATTTATGTCAGGTGTAACTAGACAACTGGAATAAATGACTGTCTATAATTACAAAAATTAAAATGGTAACAAGATGCAGTCATTGAATTAATTCAACAACTGCAGGTTGAATACTCGTTCTGACGGCAACTTTGGGCTAAATTTTCAGGGAACCGAGATAAAAGAAACTCAGCTCATTCATAAAAAGGCTTGACATTTAGCTGACTAAATCTGACTAAAGAATAAGAGGAATCTAAAAATCAATAAATCATCATATTGTAGGCCCCTGATGTTATTTCAGGAATTTGGAGAATTTAGAAAATTCCCAATCCTCAAATTCCACAACAGCATATCACTGCCATGAAATATTCATGCAGCAACAACTTGACATCTTCAGAGATGTGCTGGACAACAATAGGGCTGGATTTCAGGGCTCACTCACTTGGCTAGTGACCCACTACCTCAAACCAGCTTTGCAGAACTCCTGAACGGAAGTCGTTGCAAAGCTGCAAACAGCAATACCATGAACCTTAGGGATTAATTGAAATGTCGAAACTGGGACTGTAGCACTACACAGGGTCAAGTACTGTACAGCAAGAAGCCTGTTCCAAAGGGACTAAAAGAACAAAGGCATCCTTAGGACAGAGCTGGCTTCTCAGAAAATGCGGGCTTGTGTTGAGAAGGAGTCATGTTCAGGATTGGTAGAAATGAGAGAAGAATGGGGAAGGGAAGCATCCCAGCATCGGGCCTTGCCTGACTTCTTGCTTCTGGGCTCTTTCTTCTCCGTCCTCTGGATTGGCTAGATCCCATCTACAGGCTTAGCCCCACCTCAGCCAGTAGGCCAGTCCTTTGCCTGGGCATGTGTGGTTTCAGCAGCTCTGACAGTGGGCAGCAGGCCTATTATTAAGGGATAGGTGCCTCAGCAGGCACTTTATTTAATCATCATACCAAATCTGTAAAATATTGCTTTCCCAAGTTCCCTGGTAGCTCAGATGATAAAGAATCTGCCTGCAATGTGGGAGACCTGAGTTTGATCCCTGGGTCGAGCAGATCTCCTGGAGAAGCAAATGGCAACCCATTTGCAACTAACACACAAATATATAAAGATATCAAGGCTCATACAAGTTAAGCTAAGCAACTTGTGCAGGATCATAAATCTGGTGGCAGGAGAAGAAAATTCAAGTCCAGAATCGTTGACTGTGGTAGATTGCCTCTCAGGCTCTGAAACACATATTCCTAGCCTTGGGTGTCAGAGGCACAAGACTGGCTTACTTGCTGGTAGGCTTTCATTGGGTGACTCAGTTTTGACAAGCTTCTGCCTTGTTCTACAGAAACAATCCTGTAAGTATATTCCTGCTGGTCTTACTCTTTGTGACTTATCAGCTCTTCTGCAATAGGAGTCTCTTCTTGCCCTTTTCATACATCCTCCTTTTCCCAGGATGGAAATCTTGTTTCACTTGAATGTTTGGACTCTATTATCAGTTAATAGCTATCTCTGGAACTGTCTGTATAACTAGTTTCTCAGAATGGTTGTCTTGGATTCTGCATATCTGTCTGTCATCCATATACTAGTCCATCCCCACCCTTGAAGTCTGGCTCTTTCTGAAAGGAACTGCTTGCCCCAGACTACCTCCCGTTTTCTGTTCTCATATCTGTCCCAAACTCCATTCTTCTTGTTACACTTTCTTTCGGTACTTGTTATTCAATTGCTGAGTCATGTCCGACTCTTTGTGACTCCATGGACTGCAGCCCGCCAGGCTTCTCTCTGCCCTTCACTATCTTCCACAGTTTGCTCAAATTCATGTCCATTGACTCGGTGACACTATTCAACCATCTCATCCTCTGCTTCCCTCTTCTTTTGCCTTCAATCTTTCCCAACACCAGGGTCTTTTCCAATTATTCAGCTCTTCACATTAGGTGGCCAGAGTATTGGAGCTTCAGCTTCAATCTAGTACTAGTACTAGACAGATTAGGGAATCTGTCTTCCAAGTTATTTAGCCTTCCACGTGCAGTTCTTTGTCCAGCTCCTTTAACTGTGTAGCTGGGCTATGTGTGACTCACAATGTTAAGTATGGTAGAACAGTGGTAGGAAAAAGCATAGTGTATTCTTGAGAGGTGCAGAGCTTGACCTCACAAGGGTGGGAGGGTGTGTTTGACAGGTCGTTGAAAATAAAGGTGAATTAGTGATGTGAATGTTCACATTACCTTACAGTTGCACTCATTTCACATGCCAGCAAGGTGATGCTCAAAATCCTTCAAGCTAGGCTTTAGCAGTAGATGAACCAAGAACTTCCAGATGTACAAACTGGATTTAGAAAAGGCAGAGGAACCAGAGATCAAATTGCCAACATCTGTTGGATCATAGAAGAAGTAAGTGAATTAAAAAAAAAAAGTCTACTTCTGCTTCATTGACAGTACTAAAGCCTTTGACTGTGTGGATCACAACAAACTGTAGAATGTTCCTAAAGAGACATGAATACCAAACCACATTACCTGCCTCCTGAGAAACCTGTATGCAGGACAAGAAGCAACAGTTAGAACCAGACATGGAACAATAGACTGTTTCAAAATTGGAAAACAAGCACATCAAGGCTGTATATAGTGACCCTACTTATTTAATTTATATGCAGAGTATTTCATGTGAAATATTGGCTGGATGAAAGCACAAATTGGAATCAAGATTGCCAGGAGAAATATCAACAACCTCAGATATGCAGATGATAACCACTCTAATGGCAGAAAGTGAAGAGGAACTAAAGAACCTCTTGATGAAAGTGAAAGAGGAAAGTAAAAAAGCTGGCTTAAAACTCAACATTCATAAAACTAAGATCATGGCATCTGGTCCCATCACTTCATGGCAAACAGATGGGGAAAATGTGGAAACAGTGTCAGATTTCATTTTCTTGGGCTCCAAAATCAATGAGGATGGTGACTGCAACCACGAAATTAAAAGACACTTGTTTCTTGGAAGAAAAGCTATGACAAACCTAGACAGTGTATTCAAAAGCAGAGACATCTCTTTGCCAGCAAAGGTCCATATAGTCAAAGCTATGGTTTTTCCAGTAGTCGTGTACAGATATGAGAGTCGGATCATAAAGAAGGCTGAGCACCAAAGAATTGATGCTTTTGAACTTTGGTGCTGGAGAAGACTCTTGAGAGTCCTTGGACATCAAGAAGATCAAACCAGTCAATACTAAAGGAAATCAACTCTAAATATTCATTGAAAGGACCGATGCTGAAGCTGAAGCTCCGATACTTTGGCTACCTGATGCAAAGAACTGACTCATTGGAAAAGACCCTGATGCTGGGAAATATTGAGGACAAGAGAAGAAAGGGGCAACAGAGGATGAGACGGTTGGATGGCATCACAGACTCAATGGACAAGAGTTTGAGTAAGCTCAGGCGTGCTGCAGTTCATGGGGTTGCAAAGAGTCAAACACAACTTAGCAACTAAACAACAACAGTGAGATGAAATCACATTAAAGACAATTTTAAATTTGGGAAGAGGCACTTGCACATAACCCAACAGTGATAAGAAGTTATTACTCATGCAGGATGGACTGGAGAGGAAAAGACTGAAGAGAGAGAAACTGAGAAGCCATTAAAGTTGTGCACATTTGAAGTGATGCGAGCCTGGACCGGACTTTATAATAACCCAAAGGAAGGTGGTAAGAAATACCATATGAAGCAAAAACTGTAGACTCAGTGACAGACTGGATTTTTAGCGAAGCAGAAATCAATAATGACTGCAAATTTGCAAGTATGGTTGTGTCATTGGTGGAAGCAAAGAAATCTAGGAAGGGGAATCAATAGAGTGGGGAGAGAAGCCTAAAATCCCAGCTCTCTTTCCAAGATGTTTCAGTAATAGCACTGATTATATTTGAGTACGTTGTTAGTAAGTATTCAAGCAGGGCATGTTTTAAAATCAGTTGAATTGTTGAAGTGAGACCAGAAGGCGAAAGAGAGGATCAGAGTTAAACGCTCTGTTTGGGATGGGTGTGGGAGTGGAAGTCATGACTATGGATGAGGGAGCTATAGGGGAATTCAATCCTAATCTGGCAAGGGGTCCACTGTTTGACACAATATTCTGGGGCTGGGTGTTTGCTGGGCCAAGGGCCAAGGATGGGGAAGGGAGTTATGGATGGACTGAATATTCATAATAAAAGAATCTGTTATACAACTTGGCTCTTAAAAAGTCCACCTCGGTGCCTAAGTATGGAATCTCGTGCATGAGAACGCTGATGATTCAGCACCCATGTGAGCCTCTCCCATCCCATCCCACCTAGAAAAGCGGCCCAAGGGCTGCTGCTATCATCCCCCTTGGGTGCTAAAACATTGAAAGTGCTGCAAAATGCCTCTCTTCTTAGATCAAATATGGTAAGTATTGAGTTGGACTTTAATTCAAATTCTCAGTTTTCCTTTCCATAGTGTAGATCGGTGACCAAGATAAGCCAGTGGCTGACTGTGTCTAAGTCAGTGTCCTCAGCTGTAAAAAAATGGGAACCTTAACACCTGCCTTCCCTTTCTGTGGAAACAGATCAATACAGAATTTATATTTTGTCTGAGTGATGGCAGATGACTTATTTCAGTATGGTTCTTTTAGCTTATAAGTGTAGAGACCAGTGATGGGTGTAATCAATACAACTTTTATGTAACTTCAGGATGAAACTAGGTTTCTTTTAGTTCTGATCCTAGTTAAAATTAAAAACTTTGTTTAAAAAAAAATAAAATGAAGGAAGGAAGGGGAAAATGTGGTTATTTAAGGTGGGTTCTTTTATGAGGGGGAATTTCTTGAATATGAACTGGCATTTGTCCAATAATATCTGAGTTCAGTAAATAACTCAGCATACATGCATTAAGTTTCCAATGACAAACATGAAGCTTAAAAAATTAAGTGGAAAGTACTTGGCAGGACACAAATTTACAGTTTGATGAAGGGAAATTATTTTGGTGGTTGGCCAAAGCTGACAGGCATAAGGATTAACCCATCCTCACTCATCACAGTAACAGAAATTGCCAGTTATCACTGGCAATGGCTTTCCCAAAGAAACCACAGCCAAAGTGCTGTGGCTTTCCCAAAGAAACCTGGAAGGAAGCTGACCTCTATGTGAGTGTGGAGTGTGCGTGTGCACAGACATAGTGCACAGGTATGCCTTACAAGTGAATGACTCATTGAAGACATGAAACTTCTCTAATGTATAAACTACTTTCTAAAAAGGAGAAAAAAGTCTGATAGTGGTACTATAATTCTCTTCTTTCAGACATGAGTCTGAATATAGGTCTCTCTTCTCACTATGATAACATCTTTAAGCACAGTAAAAAAGATGTGATCTCCTGGATGACTTACCCATGGTCACACAACTCATGAACAGCAGAACAGAAATTCAAACCCATGACTGTTTCACACAAAAGTTCAAATATTTTCTGCTATATTTGCAGCCTGCAAAAAATAATGGTGTGGACGTGGAGACAAAGCAGGAGACTGGCGGGGATGACCCAGCCTACAAAATACGTATTTCTGATTCTATGATGTCTACTTTTTTCTAACGGTTGCAGGGGAGGCACTGAGCTTGATAAGCACTCACTCCAAGACAGAGACAAACTCAGCCTCAGAGAGGCCGCAGCAGCTTTGCCAAGGCCACAGAGCCAGGACATGGGATAGCCAGGACACAAAGCCAGAGATATGCGACATAAAATGTTTGGTAACGGGTGAAACGTTTCCAAGCATGATACCTCTTTAAACCTGACAACAACCCCAGGAGAGGAATGCTACGGTGACGGAAAGAAACTGGAATCAAACACAAGAGACAGATTCGCTAGGCTTCCTTATGGGTTATTTCAAATTAGCTCCCACATTTTCAGGCTGGGGTGGGGGAAGAAAAAAATAAATAAAAGGTTTTATTTTCCCAAATGGGAAACATAAGATCAGATTTTGTTTGTAGGCTCTGATCTCTTTCTGTATGAATGGTAACTATGGTTGTATCTTCTTTGTTCTGATGTGAGTTAAGATAATTCTTATATCAGAACTTCCTAAGAAATTAAATAGTGTTCTACATATAAATGTGCAGTTGTGTTCAGGGCAATCTGTGATGGCCACTGGAACTGCCCTGTGAAGTCCACCCCTGTAGAATAATTTGGTACTGGAGAGACCTTCATTCCCCTTTTCATTCTTTCTTAAAAGAGGGAAATTTCATTCCCCCCTCAGGTGGGACCATATGACACTTCTAGATGTCTCCTGTCACTTTCCTCTGTAGAGGGAGCTAACCTGATTGGTTAAGAGCCTGAAAGCCACGAGCCATCGTTTCTCCAAGGAGTAAGGTCAGTGAATTGTAAAGTTAGTGATAGCCAGTCCTTTCTCTTACTGGTTTGAATGGGCTGTGCTCACTTGTGCTTCAGGATCCAGGAAGTAAGCAAACTTTCCCCCAGTAGGGTCAGCCGGGCTTCTGCTCCTGTTGCCAGCTTTCCTGTCTGTGAACGGGTGAGTCAGGAGGCCCATCACCAGAGGCCAATTAACTTTAATCTAATAAATCTTAATTTCCTAAAGGAAGTGCTATATTAGCCTAACTTAAAACATGTTAGTTCCCTAAAAGGAAGTACTATTAGCCTCGGGTCAAAGTCACATTTTCCAGTCTACATTTATTGTGACTAAAATTGATAATCTGAAATTAAAGCCTAAAAGGAAGGTAGACTATGCAAGTTAGGCATTTCAGTCCTCTGCTGTCTTGAAACACTGGCATAACATAACCATCAGCAGGATGTGGCTCCCAGTTCTTAAGAGTCATGGATTTGTTTTGCATTTTTCTTTGCTTTGCTTAAAAGGCACACAATAAACATCTGTTGATTGATTAATAATAAGCCACTAAACCAGAGCTGGTGTTTAAATTAATCCTACTTGAGCCAAAACAGCTGGCCTGAGGCACTGAGCAGATCTCACAAATCAAATGTATCTACCTTCCCACCAGAAAACAACATGCTGTATTTTAAGATGAAAGCAGAGGAGGAAGTGGGAAAGGAGCTAACAGGACCTCTCACTGGCAACAGAGGTTTTCAGTCTGGAAGCCACTGCAGCTTTCTGCCTCCTCTGAGAGTGCTGTGCTAGTAGCCAGCAAGTCCAGGGAGGCAAAGAGTCATTGAGGATCAAAACAAATTAAAAAATTCCATGGAATTTATATGGAAGTTCCTCTGAGGAAAGCGGAAATAACTTTTTTGATTGGTTGCTTCATTCATTCGTTTATTGGCAAGGAGATATAGAGCACCTATAACTCTTCTAGGTAGAACAGGTTTCTTCGCATTTGCAAATACTTCCAAGATGAAGGGAACCTGTAGAAAGTCCAGTGTGGTTCAAACCATGTTCTCCAGGCCAACTTTACCAATAATAAAGCTGATTTTTTTTTTTTCCAGCTCCATCTTACTCTGGTCTATCTCTTAATTGGTTCAGAAATTAAAAGGGGTGATTCATTATTGCCCCCTAAAATTTCACAGTGTTTATTTTTTTATACAAAAAATTACACAACTTGCTCTTAGAATATTCCTTAGTTGAGAGTGGTTTACATCAATTGGATATTTGGTAAGTGCTGACGGACAGCAGGTAAACAGGACACTTCCCGCCTTGTTCCTGTGACTCAGCTAGCTGAAGAACCGTGCTGACTGCAGGGTGGAAGAGACTGCAAGAAGTCGCCCAGATAGAAGGCCACTCTGTGCCCACACTGGAAGACAGACGTGGCCAAATATAGAGACAGGCCGGGCTTGGCTAAGATGCTCAAGAAGTCTGGGGTTGTTGTTCAGAGGTCATAAATGTGGAAAGGTAACCAAGGCCCCCCACGGCACATCTTACAGTATGACCTCATCGGCTTAATCCTGGAAATCTTTTGAAGCAAGGGTAACTAAATGCCTACCTTAACCATAACAAAAGGGAAAGATTTATCAAAGTATTCAACATGGAGCCTGAGTATTCCTTATATGTATTTCTGAGTATTCCTTATATGTATTTCTGAGTATTATATGTATTCCTGAGTATTCCTTATATGGCATTTGAAGATTTAAGTAAAGCCCCTTCAGTATTCCTTGTGTTTTCAAAACACACTCTTGGTAACCAAATAAACTAACTTGCTAAATAGGTTTATTGACTCCCAGCCAGTTAAATGTCAGAATCATTTACCAAAATCATTCACCTTGGTTCTGGAATGTTGGAATGTAGCTCTCTGTTTTGGCAGTAATTGGATATAGCAGGGTCAGTTTTCTACTACAACTCCTCTCAACTTATAACAATAAAATAAGGTTATGTGCACTTAGAAGTATATTTATCTGTTTATTATTTACAAAGACATTTGTGTTTGGTGAGTTAGGAAAGATGTATGCATACATCTTCTCCAAGGGAGGTATCAAGTTACTAAAAGAATAAGAATGAAGTGAAAAAAAAATGATGTTAAAAAAAAATGAAGATGCAAAATCCATTCTTGTTTTGCTTAGTTTTTAGTGGGGAGTACTGCATGACAGAATTAGTCACTAGTGCGACTTCACTTTCACTTTTCACTTTCATGCATTGGAGAAGGAAATGGCAACCCACTCCAGTGTTCTTGCCTGGAGAATCCCAGGGACGGGGGAGCCTGGTGGGCTGCCGTCTATGGGGTCACACAGAGTCGGACACGACTGAAGCGACTTAGCAGCAGCAACAGCAGCCCTGGACCCTGATGGGAAATAATCAAACTCCTGGAACTCCAGGCTGACACAGACAGAAGCACAGTCTGTGGAAATGTCTCAATAATACATTTTGCTCTCACTAAACTCAAGTCAGAAATTCAGTTTACTCATCCAAGAGTCTGTACCTGGTACATGGTAGGCGTTTGACATATAATTGTTAAGTGAATGAAATCTGCTGATAATTTGTAACTCAGGGGTGATGAGATTTCAGGTAAATGCTTCCGTTAGGTGAGTAATTAACACAATTACAAGCACATCTACAGGAAACTGCATGAATGTCAGTGTTATCTTTTGTTATCATTATTAAACAGAGGCCCTAGAGAATGAACAGAAATGTCACCTAATGTTGTTAATTAAAAGTAGATGATGGTATAATTGAAACTATAAAAATCGCTCATAGTTTTTCTTATGTTGCTGCTGCTGCTGCTAAGTTGCTTCAGTCGTGTCCGACTCTGTGCGACCCCATAGACGGCAGCCCACCAGGCTCCTCTCTCCCTGGGATTCTCCAGGCAAGAATACTGGAGTGGGTTGCCATTTCCTTCTCCAATGCATTACGCACCCAATATTAAAATGCAAACAATAGAACATCACCACAAAGCAATTCTATTACGCTTCACTCACATGGAAAGTTTTCATCTATTAATAAATCACTTTTGTTGCCATTTCTACTAATTTTTTCATGTTTTAAAAGATAACTGATCTGTTTTTAAAAAACACCCTGTAATCCACTTCTAAATAAACAGCTACTTCCATGTATTAGTAATCTTGTAGAAAGAACACCCAGAACTTAATAAAATCTGAGAAGACTTTAGAAAATCCTGACTCACAAGAACATAGTGCTTGTTTGGTTTCAAGCCATTGGCCACTTCATTGTTGGGATTTTCTAAGTTAGGTAGTGTTACACTTGGAATATGCCAGCGAGCATTAACACCAATGACCGTAAGTGAAACGTCTAGGCTTTCCAAAGCCAGTGTTCTCCTTAAGGCAGCAGGGGGCAGTAAAAGCACTATTAGTTGATCACATAAACCTTTTAATACAATCTGGAGAGAACTGTTTATTTCCATACAACTGCATTTTCCATTTTAAACATGACACATGTAAGTGGTTTAAAAGACAGTACTTTTTTTTTTTTTTTTGGTCTCACATTCATTTTTGTAGCCATATAGAATGTTTACAAAGTACAATGAGCTATCTACCCAGCAATTCAGGGACTTACAGTTCAATTTCATTTAACAGAAAAGTGAAGATAATACTACATTGGGATCTTGATCTAAAATTTACCTCTATAGCACAGGAGATAGTAAAACTGTGGTAGCCTATCAGAGATAGAGTGCTGTGTTCATATTAGCAATGAATTTAAGAGGCGCACGGGCCCTTGAGGTCAATTAATGAGCCAAGCCCCTCTCTTTAACCGGCCTGGAAAGTTAACTGGATTCTCTCAACTGGATAGAGGTTAAACTATTAGCAGAAGTGTAATCTCCTCATTCCTCTCATTCTTCACTTTTTTATTTTGCCACAAAGGTCTAGGAATACTAACTTGGAAATGCAGTAGTATAGGGGCTTCCCTTGTGGCTCAGATGGTAAAGCGTCTGCCTACACTGCGGGAGACCCGGGTTCGAGCCCTGGGTCGGGAAGATCCTCTGGAGATGGAAATGGCAACCCACTCCAGTACTCTTGCCTGGAAAATCCCATGGACGGAGCAGCCTGGTAGGCTACAGTCCATGGGATCACAAAGAGTTGGACACGACTGAGCGACTTCACTTCAAATGATCTTGATCTTGTTTCTGCAAAAGTTGCAAGAGGTGAAAGTGAAAGTGAAGTCGCTCAGTCGTGTCCGACTCTTTGTGACCCCGTGGACTGTAGCCTGCCAGGCTCCTCCATCCATGGGATTTCCCAGGCAGGAACACTGGAGTGGGGTGCCATTGCCTTCTCCACGGGATCTTCCCAACCCAGGGATCAAACCCATAGGAGAAAATAAACCCAGTAATATCACATACTTGGTTTTTGTTGTCTTTTTTAAACTTTTTATGTTGTATTGGAGTGTACCCAATTAACAATCTTGTGATAGCTTCAGATAGATAGCAAAGGGACTCAGCCATACATATACATGTATCCATTCTCTCCCAAAGTCCCCTCCCATCCACCCTGCCACATAACACTGAGCAGAGTTCCCTGCTAACATCAAGTATTTGAAGCTTTAAATTCTTCTCTACCTGTGGCAAATCAATATATATTTCATGATCTTTGAAAGCAGGACCCTGTCATTTCCTAACCTTAACCCCAGGACTAAAAGAAGACACTGCTCTTTTTTTTTGGCTGTGCCAGTTCCAGTATCCTAACCAGACACTGAACCCGAGCACCTGGCATTGAGGACCCAGAATCTTAGCCACTAGACCACCAGGGAAGTCCTCCCACTGCTCTTTTAACCTCAGCAAACTCATTTAAATCTGGTCCCTTTCCTTCTCTCCAGCACTGGATCTTGGTTAGAAATGTTATGAAATGAGGCCAGAATTGGCTATGGATGCTTTCTTAGCTGTGATCTTCCAAAGTCTAGGCTTCAACCTGGAAAGTCTGTCATTTACTTTCCCTTCTGATGTAGGAATGTCAGCATCAGGGGACATGGTTGTATGCCCAATGGTGAAATAACCTCTGATAGAACAGACATCTCAGTGAAGCCAGGACACTGCTGTAACTGTCACACTGAAACGTTTCATTTCTGGTCGTTGTTTATCTATCTGGAACGGGAGGTCTGATTGACATTAGTAAGTTCAGGGGCCACCAGTGACTTTCTCCTGACCCCTGCGGCAATTTCTTCCTTCTTTAAAGAACACACACTAAGCCTCGGGCTCAAGACCTCTTACTTTCATTTTCACCAGTTGCTTTGTTCTTAGCCAGCTTGCTTTGTTCTAAGTCTGCAGTCTTTCAGCAAGGGCCAGGCTGAAATCCCAAGCAAATTCTTCCAAGGCCAAACAAGGAAATGTTCAACAGTCTCTGGAAACCAATAACCAAGAACATTAGGTTATCTTATTTGGATGTTAATATATTGGATGTTACATATTTCCCACCAAAATTAGACACTTCATGGATTAGCTGTTTATCCTCATTATGTCACATTCTCTAAGAAAGGTTAAAGGTGTATGCTGCTGCTGCTAAGTCGCTTCAGTCTAGGTCTAATTTTTAAGTAGATTCTATATTTCTTGTAAAGTAGAAGGTTTTTCAAAGCCAAGTCAAAGGGAATACCACCACAGAGGCTCTGGTGTTATAAACTTTACTTGAAATGCTATATACCTTATGATTTCTTGAGGAGATGGCTAATACCTAACAGAATTATATAGAGGTGGTGCAGTGGTTAAAAACAAACAAACAAACAAACAAAAATACTGCCTGCCAGTGCAGGATATGTAACAGATGTAGGTTCAGTCCCTGGGTTGGGAAGATCCCCTGGAGTAGGAAATGGCAACCCAGTTCAGTTCACTTGAGGTCAGTCGCTCAGTCGTGTCCAACTCTTTGTGACCCCGTGAATGGCAGCACGCGAGGCTTCTCTGTCCATCACCGTCTCCCGGAGTTCACTCAGACTCACGTCCATCGAGTCAGTGATGCCATCCAGCCATCTCATCCTTGGTCGTCCCCTTCTCCTTCTGCCCCCAGTCCCTCCCAGCATCAGAGTCTTTTCCAATGAGTCAGCTTTTCGCATGAGGTGGCCAAAGTACTGGAGTTTCAGCTTTAGCATCATTCCTTCCAAAGAACACTCAGGGCTGATCTCCTTCAGAATGGACTGGTTGGATCTCCTTGCAGTCCAAGGGACTCTAAAGAGTTTTCTCCAACACCACAGTTCAAAAGCATCAATTCTTCGGCACTCAGCCTTCTTCACAGTTGACCACAGGAAAAACCATAGCCTTGACTAGACGGACCTTAGTTGGCAAAGTAATGTCTCTGCTTTTGAATATACTATCTAGGTTGGTCATAACTTTTCTTCCAAGGAGTAAGCGTCTTTTAATTTCATGGCTGCAGTCACCATCTTCTTCCTGACCTGCATACAGATTTCTCAAGAGGCAGGCCAGGTGGTCTGGTATTCCCATGTCTTTCAGAATTTTCCACAGTTTATTGTGATCCACACAGTCAAAGGCTTTGGCCTAGTCAAGAAAGCAGAAATAGATGTTTTTCTGGAACTCTCTTGGTTTTTCCACAATCCAGTGGATGTTGGCAATTTGATCTCTGGTTCCTCTGCCTTTTCTAAATCCAGCTTGAACATCTGGAAGTTCACAGTTCACGTATTGCTGAAGCCTGGTTTGGAGAATTTTGAGCATTGCTTTACTAGCGTGTGAGATGAGTGCAATTGTGTGGTAGTTTGAGCATTCATTGGCATTGCCTTTCTTTGGGACTGGAATGAAAACTGACCTTTTCCAGTCCTGTGGCCACTGCTGAGTTTTCCAAATGTGCTGGCATACTGAGTACAGCACTTTCACAGCATCATCTTTCAGGGTTTGAAACAGCTCTACTGGAATTCCATCACCTCCACTAACTTTGTTTGTAGTGATGCTTTCTAACCCACTCCAGTATTACTGCCTGGAAAATTCCATGAACAGGGAAGCCTGGAGGGCTACAGTCCATGGGGTCACAAAAAGTTGGGCACACCTGAGCACTCTCACTCACACCCATGCCAAAAACATGGAGAAAAGCATGGAACCTCTTTGTATAGAAACTATCAAAGAAAGATAGAAAATGAACAGAACTATTCTATATTCATTTTTCCCAGATGGCAAATGGTTCTCTAGAAATGACCATGGATGGGAGAATTCCCCATTTTGCCCTTAGGTGGATAGGCCAGAAAACCCACAGAGCCTCAGGCCAAGGACAAAGTGGAGCTTTGTTTTCTTGTTTGTATGCTGAAATGTATTACCACCCTTCAAGGATTAGGTGTGGAAACCCTGGAGCCAGGATGAAACCCTGGAGCCAGGATTTTCAGAATTCTGGCTCTGAAGCAAACCCAAAGGGAAGCAAAGGACAAAGAGAAGCTCTTTGTTTAGAAAGCCCAGTGTCTAGGAATGTTAGAGCTAAAAGGTCAACTGTTGAGTTATCTGGAAGCTCAAGGAATGCCTTATTAACGTGGTTCCTCTGAAAGATTTTTTTCCCCCCAGAGAGAGAGAGGGAGAGGACAGAGAGAGAGAGAGAGAGAAAGAAGAAAAAGAGGAAAGGAAAGGGTGTGGGGGGTGGGGAGGAACAGCCAGGATAGAATGGAAGTTAAAATGGGCTCTAAGAAACCACTAACTAGTTCAACCACCTAAGCCTCTTTCTCTGCAACATTAAATGGGATTAATAATACCCACCTAAATTACAGGGTTATTCTAAGAACTCATTGACTTAATCTCTGTAAACAATGTAACACAGTGTCTGAAACCTGTCATGCATGCTCAGTAAAGCTACCCATTGTTACTGTTATTTTTAAATAACTGGATAAGAAGGAGGAAAAAGATATACACATTGCGAGGTACAGATCCTTAAACACTTCCACGTTACTAACTAATCATTTAGAGCCTTGTGAGGAAGGACCCACTCTTCCACTACATCAGTGGACTCAGGTCCTGGGAGAACTTCATCCATTTATAAATTTACAGAATCTGAACAACCCAGAACAAACCAGGTCACCATTGTTCAGATTGCACCCTGCCCAAAAGAGAACTGTTCGGGAAAATCTTCCATTTTCCAAGCCCTGCCCCCCATATTTGGGTTGTATTATCCCAGTATAAGTGGCATTTTATTTTTATTTTTTAGTTTTGCATAAATGTTCCATGTGACCCAGCAGCACCTCCGGGGTCCAATCCTAAATCGCACAGCTCTTTCATGACCCGACCTTCCATTCATACCCTGGCTTCCCTTGTCTAGGGGAGCCTGCAGAGAAGTTCGCCCGTGAGGAGGGAGCTGTGCTCCAGTAACCTAGTCTCTGGCGAGGGAAACCAATCCAGGTCTGTCCTAGCTGTGGACTCCACCCTGAAATGCACACAGAGGGAGAGTCTGCCTTTTCTTCCTGCCTGAAACATATTGCTTCAGTATCGAGGCATGGGAGCGAGAGGGAGAGATGATGGTAAGCAACCACCTTTTCTGTTTCCCTTTTCATACCAGCAGCCTGAATGGTTGGTTGGTGGAGAATTTCACAGCCGTTGTCAGCGAGTCCCTCTGAACCGCCATCCTAGGATCCATCTAGATCAGCCCAGCCTGTCCTGTCGCACTCGGCGTTGTCTGATCTGTAATTCCACCGCTCTCTCTTCATAGCATCCCGTGCATACTGCCAGGAGCGTAAATCCACAGAGGACAGGACCTCTGTGTCTCTGCTTTTCGAAATTTTACTCCCAGGACCTAAAATGGTACCTGATACATAGCAGACATCCAGCAAATGTTGCTGACTGGGTGTCTAAGTGGGTCAGTACATACATGTAAGGGAGGGAGAAACAGCGCGACCACAACTGCCTTCTGTACGGAGAACAGAGAGTGGATTCTGTACCATGAAAAGCACCTCGCCTGAGCATCAGGGCGGATTTAGGCAGAAAGAAAATGGCCCGGATTTGAACTGCCTGCAAGGAACAGAATGACTCTGCACAACAGACTGCAAGAGCACCCCAGAGCTGCAGTGTCGGGGCGGGAGAGCTCACTGCAAGAGCGGGGCCTGCGCGCGAGAGTGGGGAGGGCGGCGCGGGAGAAGACCCGCACGGGTGCGGGCGCTGCGCGGGGTGAAACCGACGCGAGAGTTCCGGTGACCGGGACCGAGCGACCCACGACAGGAATGGCCCAATGCCATTCGAAGTTGACTGCTGCCTTCTCCCATGACCCCAAAACTCTCAGTTCAAGTTTTGAAACATTATCAGTTTTGTTTTCAGGAGGCTTTGTGTGGGAGGAGGAGAGGCAGATAGGGAGAGGGAGAAGAGAAGAGAAGGCATTGCGACCCAAGCTTGGGTTTATGTCAGGACAGAGATAAAGAAACTGCTGCAAGATGCAGAGTACGTCAGAAGGCAGGAAGTCAGCACAGCCCGCTGCAAACGCAACAGGACTCGGGGCATTCTCTAGCCTTCAGATGGACATGACATGGGAATTGTGTGCTTCTAATCTTCACCAGATCTCAAGGGGTCAGAAAGTCCCAGCTAACACCTGGGGCATCATTCTGCCATACAGGTTAATTTTCTTGTCTGTGACCCATCTGGACTATGAGTCCCCTAAAGGCAGGGATTTCCTTAATTGGAAAAGCATATGTACCTCTAGCACAGTGTCTAACAGAGAGTAGCTACTGCCTGTTGAATGAATAAACGAATGGCTTTACCACAGATCTTCTTCATGAAAAACTAGCAAAGATTATTGAAAAATCAAATGAGAGAGAGAGAGGAAGGAAGAATGAAATGGAAATAGAGATGATGGAGAGAGGGAGGAAAGAAGGGTGGGAAGGAGAAAGAGAAAAAGAGTGGAACCCTAATACATAAAATCTGAAGGTTTCCTCACGTGAGTTTTTTTTTTTTTTTTTTTTCCTTGCCTCTAATTTATCCCTAACAGACTTTCATTGTCACTTGCTCCATATTCTAGAATTAGGTTGAGAAGAGCCAAAAAAACTTAGGGGATGGTTTTCATGGGAAGTCCTCCTCCTAAGCACAGGCCATGCACATCCCTAGAGGCTGCAGTCCCCTCTTGGTGAGAGCCACGCATCGCCTGGCCAGCGGCTGAGTAGGAGTCCCATTTCAAGGACGGAATATCTCCGGGACAGCTCTGGGCTCTATGCTACTGTGCATCTACCTGGAGGCAGTACTCAAAGATGAATAACAAGGTTTCCAGACCTTTGTTGAAAGTTTAATTCAAGTTGTTAGGTCGGAGGGTCTGGGGATATACCCCTGCAATAAAGGTTTTATAGATAATAGAGTAAATTATAACAACATTTAATAATACTAATCTTTAAAAGTTGGTTTATCCTCATTTCCGTGTGTATTTGATCAATTAATAGAAAGAATAAGTAAAATCTGATGTTTAAAGAAACGTAAAGATGCCAAACTTAAAAATAAGTTTTGGGACCAGGTCTAAAGACATGAAAATCCAAATGTCATAAGTTGTCCTTATTATTGTAGATATATTAAGCATTGAAATAGCAATTACTAATAGTATACATCAGTAAGTCAGGCAAAATGATTTCTTAGTGTGTTAACTTGTGTGAATATGCACTTAAATGAATTACCCCATCTTTGAAATTGTAGATAGGATTAAAGCTTAGTTTTTCCTAGATGAAAATATGCTTACATAGGACAGAAGTTACTGTCTGCATACTCACTGCGATCATCTGACAGGATAGATTTCTGCCCAGGATGCCTTGTGGAAAGTATCTGACTTCAGGAATGAGGATGACTCTCTCATTAAAGGTGATATAGAAGTGCTTCTTTCTTAGAATCAAATGAAATAACTGAATTCATTCTCAGGCACGTTTAACTCTTATTCTCTACCTGACTTTCAAATATGTCCTTGCTTTAATTTCCCTTTCCATATGACGGGACCATCATCACAAGGCAAGTCAATGATATGTGCCTGAGATGAAGTAAGCTCTCGCTCAGTGGCTGTCCCCACAGTTTCTCTTGGTCCTCAGTTTATTTCCCTCAGATTCTGGACATTACAGACAGTTTGCATTCCTCAAGGCCAGGATCATGGCTAACGGGTGGTAGGGAGAAAAGTGCCTGTCATTCTCCAAAGATACGACCTGCCAACAAAATGCGGATAAGCTCAAGAAACCACTTCCAAACATGGAAACATGACTGGATCAGTTTGAGGCAGATGGAAGATCTTGCCAGTTCTTAATTTTGCCAATCTCCCTAACCGATTTCTCAACCACTCAACACAGGATGAAAGGGGGAAAAAAATGACTTCTATTTCCAACATTTTGGCACTATTAGAAATGCAAATGTTTTCCCATAATAAGTAAAATACATAATAGAAAAATTGAGGATCTGAGGATTATCCTGAGACCTTTTACAATTTATGGAAATTTCATAGCAGAGTTTATTTTTTTTAAGTAAGAATTGAATATATTCATTACCATCTTGGTAGATATTTTATAGCTAAGTTTATTTTTGCATTGCCAGAAAAATTTTTGCTGTTCACTGATTAATGGAAGGAACATGCACCCCCAACACAAAAGCATAAAATTCCAAAAATGCATTAACAATGCTTTCTTTATATACTTACTGTCTTCTATTGCTCCATGATTGGGGCTTCTGAGACTTTTTTCCCTCTTGCTTTTCTGATCAGTTTTTCTCTATTTTCTTTGAAGACTTTCCTTTCTCCTCTATTCCTAACCATAGGTTCCCTCTTTGGCTTTTCTCTCTGAAAGCAATCCCTCAGTGGGCTTCTCTGCTCTCAGGGATTCATTCATCGATTCTATGTGGATGCTTAAAAATATACAACCACATTAACAACTGATTATCAGTCATCTACTATATGAAAGCCTGATCTGTCTTCAGAACAATAGATTCAAAAGTAAAATAACATCTTTTCCACAAACAAGGCCCTAGCTTCTCATTCTGTCAGTGGTGTTAAGAACTTAAATGAAAATAATATCCTAAGAGCCATATACTAGAAACTGATGAGGGCTTAGAAATAAGCCTGCCTTCCTGGTGATTCACTGCATCACTTTTGGACCAAACATTTTGTGGGTTATTTAACTATCCTCTATTGCTTTACATTTGATTTGATGAATATCGATTAATCACTTACTCTGTGCCAGGTGCTGCTCTCGATGCAGGCAGACAGAAGCAAACATGAAAGACCCTAGAGGAGTCTGCAATTTTAGAGGGAAGAAGCGAACACCAAACTCATAAAATATAAAATGAGTTACCAAGAAGAGCAATACCGAAGGTAAAGACAGGCTGGTGCAGCAGAGCACCTGGGGGATTAGGATGCTGTGGGCTGCTTTGGATGGGTGGTGCCTCTTTGAGGAAGCAGGATTAGAATTCATACCTGAATAAGGAAGATACAGAAACACAAAGATCTAGGGAAAGTATGTTGCAACCCAGAGGGAGAGCATATCCAAAGGCTCTGAGATGGGAATAAGCTTAGCATATCTGAGGAATTGACTGAGCAAGCGCACGCACATACACACACACACACACACACACACACACAGAAAAGGAAATCAAGCAATAGAAGGCAGGTATCAGTTCATGTGGACTCTATAGGGCAGGGTTTCTCAACCTTGGCACTATTGACATTTGAGGCCAGGTAATTCTTTGTTGTACTGTGTACAGTGCAAGATATTTGGCCGCATTCCTGGGCTCTATCCTATAGACTCCAGTAGGCTCTCCGTAGCCGTAGCATCCCAAACAAATCTCTAGAAATTGCCCCATGTTTTCAGGGTTGTGAGGAGTCAAATGCCTCCAGTTGAGCACCACTGGTGTTGGCCAAGGTAAGAAATTTGGATATTATTCTAAGTGCAATGGGAAGCTACTGGAACATCTTAGACAGAGAGTGATAAGAAATGAGTTACACTATAGGAAGTTTACACTGGCTTTTGTGGAAAGAGAAGAGAGTAGAGGCAGGGAGGAAATTAGAAGGTTACAACAGAAACACAGGTCAGAGACAATGGATGGTAGCCAAGAGGATTCATCTAGGAATTAGGTAGATGGGGTTCAGAGGAAAAGAATCAAGCATGATGCTTAAGTTCTTTGCTGGAGCCATAAAGTAGTTGGACCTAAGCTCTAAGCCTGAGATGACAGTGACGTTTATTGATAGGGAAGACAGTTCAGTTCAGTCGCTCAGTCGTGTCCGACTCTTTGTGACCCCATGAATCGCAGCACGCCAGGCCTCCCTGTTCATCACCATCTCCCGGAGTTCACTCAGACTCACGTCCATCGAGTCCGTGGGAAGACAAGGACACAGATTTGTGGATGCAGAAGATAGAAATCAAGAATTCTGTTGGCCATACTAAGTTTGAGATGTCTATTGGATATCCAAGTGCAGACGTGAAACAACAGTTAGATGCATGAGTGTGGCCCCAGAGGACAGTCAGGATTGGGGATTGAAATGTATAGATGGAATCTGAAGATGAGAAATAGATGGGATTTCTTAGCTTACTCACTTCCTTTGGATGCTGTAACAAACTGAGTACACGCTTGTAGCTTAATACAACAAAAATGTATTCTCTCGCTCTGAGGCCAGAAGTGCAAAGGCAAGGTGTCTGCAGGCCAGTACTTCTTCTGGATTGCGCAGGGGAGAGTCCATTCCTCACTGTTTCTCTTTTTTGGTGCTGCCAGCAATCCCTGACTGCAGCCTCTGGCCACAACTCTCCAAGCTCTATCTCTTTGGTCGTATCACTTCCTCTTCTGTCTGTAAAATTTCCCATATGTTTCTCTCTTTTTTTTAATTCTTTAAAATCCATTCATTTAGGCCGTGCTGTACAGCGTGCAGGATCTCAGGCCCCCCAACCAAGGATCGAACCTGTGCCACTCTGCATTGGGAGTACAGAGTCTTAACCTCTGGACCACCATGGAAGTCCCTCCCTTACGTTTCTCTTATAAGGACATTTGTCATTTGTCATTATTAGGGCCCACTTGAATAATCCAGGATGATCTCTTCATCTCAAATTCCTTAATTTAATTATATCTGCAAAGACCCCTTTTCCAACATAAGGTAACACTCACAAGTTCTGGGAGTTAGGATGTTGACATCTCTCTTTGGGGCCACCATGCAACCCACAATACCTAGAGAGAGGGTGTAGACAAAGAAGACAAAAGGCTTGTTCCAAAGACAGTGACACTCTAAGGACAGGGCCTTACAGACTCAAGTAGGTAGAGGAGGAGGAGCTAGGAAGGAACGGCCAGACAGTACAGAGGCCACGGACCACTAGAAAGAGAGAGCCTAGGGCTCATGTTTCCTGTGTATCGCTCAAGTTTCTTTGTCCCAGGATAACTTTAAAAAATAGTTGAAATGAATGCTTATAGTGATCTTCATAAAAAGCACATTGTCAGTGCCAGTAAACTTCCTTGAGGTTGTTGGAAAAACTCAGGGGTAATCACCCACACATTTATTGTTTTAGGTAAGCACATGGAAAAAAAGAGAAAGAAAGAAAAAATTCTGTTTTATTTTGTGCCAAGTTTTTACTATAAAAGTAACCATCACTCTTCTTTTAATTCTTTATTCCCAAGGCACAAAGGACTAACATTTGAAACCTATTTAGCAAATTCTTTGGAACTTGTAGCAAACTTCCAAAGTTAGATTTAAGATTCAAACCTCCATGATGGTCAGTGAAGTGAAAGAAATGGAAAGCAATGATTCAAAGAAATTGCTTTCCTCTGATGCCCTGATATGGAAATGGGAAATATACCTTCACTCCTGGGGAAAATATACGTATTATCTTTTCATAGAAATAGTAGATTTGGTATTACCAATAACTTTATAGTGAATACACACTTTTCAGCTTTATAGCCCTTTGAATAGAAATATATCATGCAGGATCAAAATGTCATCTGTCTTACAACGTAAAAATTGTTATTTAGAGAAGCACATTTTAAATCAAAATAAAACTGAATGTATGGCCTCAGAATGCAGGAACACAAGTCCTTTTTTAAAAAAAAAAAAAAAAAAAAACCAGGTGTGACTCTTACTGGCTGGCAGGGTACTCTAGGTCTTACCCCTCAAAAGCTCTCGGGAGAGCAATTAGAGGGAAAACAACTTTTCTTATAGTCATCTTGCTTCTAGAAGGGAAACAATGAAGCAGTCTGTTTCCTGAGATGGGTGACTACTGCAAGAGGAGACTTGAAAAATTTTCTATAATTTCCCTTGGTTCACACACTGTGGCCAAGTTGTAAGGCAAAGCTATTCAGGAGCCTTGTCCTCTCCACTGGAGATGGATTCAGTACTTGCAGTCTCATACTTCTGACCCTCTCTCCTCCACCTCCTGCCTTCACTCCTACCTGCCACAGGACCCTAAGGATTAGACAAAATTAGATAAGACTGAGACTCGCTTGTCTAGGGCCTTACACCTTCCAAGCAAGATAATATCAAATAAGTAATGAATCAGTCAATTAATTTGGTGTACAAAGTTAAAGAAAAGTATTTTATCAGAGGACTTAAAATAATATGACATGTATGAAAATCATTGGGATTAAATTTCACTTGTACTTTCCTCTTGTTAACCACTCTCCACCCCACTACCTAACACATACTGTCTGAGCCACCAGGAAAGCCCATAAATATACCATGAAATTCTCCAGGCCAGAATACTGGAGTGGGTAGCTGTTCCCTTCTCCAGGGGATCTTCCCAACCCTGGTATAGAACCCAGGTCTCCCACATTGCAAGCGGATTCTTTACCAAATGAGCTGGCAGGGAAGCTCAAGAATACTGGAGTAAGTAGCCTATCCCTTCTCCAGGGGATCTTCCTGACCCAGGAATTGAAACAAGGTCTCTTGATTGCAGGTGGTTTCTTTACCAGCTGAGCTACTGGGGAAGCCCCAAACACACACCTATATCCAAACCAGTACTCTGATCTGACTGGAATGGGTGAATTTAACTCAGATGACCATTATATCTACTACTATGGGCAAGAATCCCTTAGAAAAAATGGGGTAGCCACCATAGCCAAGAAAAGAGTCTGAAATGCAGTACTTGGATGCAATCTCAAAAGTGACAGAATGATCTCTGTTCATTTCCAAGGCAAACCTATCAATATCACGGAAATCAAGTCTATGCCCCAATAAGTAAAGCTTTCAAGCTAAAGTTGAATGGTTCTATGAAAACCTCCAAGACCTTTTAGAACTAACACCCAAAAAAGATGTCCTTTTCATTATAGGGGACTGGAATGCAAAAGTAGGAAGTCAAGAAACACCTGGAGTTTCAGGCAAATTTGGCCTTGGAGTATGGAATGAAGCAGGGCAAAGGCTAATAGAGTTTTGCCAAGAGAACGCACTGGACATAGCAAATACTCTTTTCCTACAACACAAGAGAAGACTCTACACATGGACATCACCAGATGGTCAACACCAAAATCAGATTGATTATATTCTTTGCAGCCAAAGATGGAGAAGCTCTATACAGTCAGCAAAAACAACACTGGGAGCTGACTGAGGCTCAGATCATGAACTCCTTATTGCCAAATTCAGACTTAAAATGAAGAAAGTGGGGAAAACCACTAGACCATTCAGGTATGACCTAAATCAAATCTCTTATGATTATACAGTGGAAATGAGAAATAGATTTAAGGGACTAGATTTGATAGACAGAATGCCTGATGAACTATGGACGGAGGTTCGTGACACTGTACAGGAGACAGAGATCAAGACCATGTGCAAGAAAAAGAAATGCAAAAAGGCAAAATGGCTGTCTGAGGAGGCCTTACAAATAGCTGTGAAAAGAAGAGAAGTGAAATGCAAAGGAGAAAAGGAAAGATATAAGCACCTGAATGCAGAGTTCCAAAGAATAGCAAGAAGAGATAAGAAAGCCTTCTTCAGTCCAAAATCACTACAGATGGTGACTGCAGCCATGAAATTAAAAGATGCTTACTCCTTGGAAGGAAAGTTATGACCAACCTAGACAGCATATTAAAAAGCAGAGACATTACTTTGCCAACAAAGGTCCGTCTAGTCAAGGCTATGGTTTTTCCATTGGTCATGTATGGATGTAAGAGTTGGACTGTGAAGAAAGCTGAGCACTGAAGAATTGATGCTTTTGAACTGTGGTGTTGGCGAAGACTCTTGAGAGTTCCTTGGACTCCAAGGACATCCAACCAATCTATCCTAAAGGAGATCAGTCCTGGGTGTTCATTGGAAGGACTGATGTTGAAGCTGAAATGCCAATACTTTGGCCACCTGATGTGAAGAGCTGACTCATGTGAAAAGGCCCTGATGCTAGGCAAGATTGAGGGCAGGAGGAGAAGGGGACGACAGAGGATGAGATGGTTGGATGGTATCACCAACTCAATGGACATGGGTTTGGGTAGGCTCCGGGAGTTGGTGATGGACAGGGAGGCCTGGTGTGCTGTGGTTCATGGGATTGCAGAGTCGGACACAACTGAGCGACTAAACTGAATGTCAACTGTTGGAAACATAAGTAAACCACATTTTTTTGAGATGCAAAAAGGATGAAAACAATGCCTACTACTCAAGAATGCTAAGAATAAATTGAAAAGTGCCTTGAAAAATTAAAAGCACAATAATGGTCAAGGAATTGCTGAGGCTAAGAAACGATACACAACTTGCCAAAAGTTGAAAGTTCAGCAAGCAGCTCTTCGATGTGACTGGAGAATTAGCTCATCTCTGCGTTGTGTTCACTACATAAGTGGAGGGGTATTTTGGCAAGAAAAGTGGCAGCAGATTTTTGGCTTTTCCCATCAGGCTCTGACAAGCGTGAGCAGCCCTGGGTTTCAGTGCAGGCTCTGTGACCTTTCCACTTAGTGACTGAGATAAGTCCTTGTCCCTTGCCGAGGCCCTCTCTCTCCATCTGCAGAATAGGAGCAATAATGAACACACTGACTGATTTGCAGGTTTGTTGTTAGGATAACATGTATTAACAGATATGAAAGTGCTTTGAAAAAGTTTAAAGTTGCAAGTCATTTTATTATTTAGGAAAAGGTTATCAGAATTGAGATTTTTCTGACCCTACTCAGGCCTCACAACTACCACACAATTGCACTCATCTCACATGCTAGTAAAGTAATGCTCAAAATTCTCCAAGCCAGGCTTCAGCAATACATGAACCGTGAACTCTCTGATGTTCAAGCTGGCTTTAGAAAAGGCAGAGGAACCAGAGATCAAATTGCCAACATCCGCTGGATCATGGAAAAAGCAAGAGAGTTTCAGAAAAACATCTACTTCTGCTTTATTGACTATGCCAAAGCCTTTGACTGTGTGGATCACAATAAACTGTGGAAAATTCTGAAAAAGATGGGAATGCCAGACCACCTAACCTGCCTCTTGAGAAATCTGTATGCAGGTCAGGAAGCAACAGTTAGAACTGGACATGGAACAACAGACTGGTTCCAAATAGGAAAAGGAGTACGTCAAGGCTGTATATTGG
>SJYT01004503.1:0-46335 GCA_006410635.1 Cephalophus harveyi | reverse complement strand
ACTGAACTGAACTGAACTGAACTCAGGCCTCATAATCAACCAGGATGATCACCATCTTTTCCATTCAGTTCAGTTCAGTTCAGTCGCTCAGTCGTGTCTGATTCTTTGTGACCCCATGAATCGCAGCACACCAGGCCTCCCTGTCCATCACCAGCTCCCAGAGTTCACCCGAACTCATGTGCATCGAGTTGGTGATGCCATCCAACCATCTCATCCTCTGTCGTCCCCTTCTCCTCCTGCCCCCAATCCCTCCCAGCATCAGGGTCTTTTCCAATGAGTCAGCTCTTCGCATGAGGTGGCCTAAGTATTGGAGTTTCAGCCTCAGCATCAGTCCTTCCAATGAACACCCAGGACTGGTCTCCTTTAAGATGGACTGGTTGGATCTCCTTGCAGTCCAAGAGATTCTCAAGGGTCTTCTCCAACACCACATTTGAAAAGCATCAATTCTTTGGTGCTCAGCTTTCTTCACAGTCCAACTCTCACATCCATACATGACCACTGGAAAAACCATACCCTTGACTAGACGGACCTTTGTTGGCAAAGTAATGTCTCTGCTTTTTAACATGCTATCTAGGTTGGTCATAACTTTCCCTCCAAAGAGTGAGCGTCTTTTAATTTCATGACTGAAATCACCACCTGCAGTGATTTTGGAGCCCCCCAAAATAAAGTCTGTCACTGTTTCCACTGTTTCCCCATCTATTTCCCATGAAGTGATGGGACCAGATGCCATGATCTTAGTTTTCTGAATGTTGAGCTTTAAGCCAATTTTTTCACTCTCCTCTTTCACTTTTATCAAGAGGCTTTTGGACCTCCTTTGGAGAAGGAAATGGCAACCCACTCACTCCAGTGTTCTTGCCTGGAGAATCCTAGGGACAGGGGAGCCTGTTGGGCTGCCGTCTTTGGGTCGCACAGAGTTGGACACGACTGAAGCGACTTAGCAGCAGCAGCAGATAATAATTAGAGTAGCTACCATGTCTTTAGTGTCACATGGACAGAGCATTTAACAATAATCTGTGATACAGGGTTACTACTTCCATCTTCACAGATGACAAAAGTAAAGTCCAGAGGGATTAATGGCTTTCCAAATCACAATTCTGATAAATGGAGAAGGTGGAGTTTGAACCCAGATCTGATTCCCAGGCAGATACTCTTCCAGAATGAAGACCAGAGAGACATGAAACATGGCCTCCAGTAGCATGGGTGGGTGCATTGATGGACCTCAGCCTACTTCTCTTCACTAATTCCCGAGTCTTTCAGATCAGCAGCACCCACTAGGTCCCTGCCATGGAAGATCACAGTGAACTTTGCTTAGGAGGAACCTATTGTGTTTATAGGGAATGGTTTTTCCAAAGAAAGACCCAAGTTTCAAAAATCTATTACAGGGATGAAATGTGCCAGGACATTCTTATAATCTATTATGTGAGTTCATAAGCCTCTTATCAACATGTTCTCTTCCTGCATCTATTCTCCATGTGCCTAAGGGAAAGGAATAAGATCACCCAAGCTCTATGGTTTAGAAACCTTTTTCCTGTACTGTGAGTTATACTTGCCTCCACCTCTCCCACTAAGTTTCCTCCCTATTGTTTTGTTACAAGTGCTTAAGTAAGCATTATAGATTGACGGGCTATCTCAGAAAGAAGTGATTTACCCAGTAAAGAATAATTTTTAGGTTGAAAAAATTAAGATAAGTTAAAACAATAAAGTTGTGACTACTTATACCTACACTGTGTAGTGTGAGTGTACCGGTTCATTGAGATTCTCTGTGCCCACATTCTCCTCTTCCTCTCTGTAACGCTTAGCACTGTTGACCACAATTTACTTCTTGAAACCACTTTCTCTCTTGGAGCCCATAAGTTTTACACCATCCTGATACTCTCTACAGCTTCTATTTTAATAACTGCATCTACAAGGACTTTACTTCCAACTCCTCACACATGGACTTTACCTCAGGTTTTATCAGTCCCCTTCAAAACTGGTCTCCATCTATGAAGATGGCTTCTGAACTTCTTCATTTCCAGTTGGTACCTACTTTTCACTTGGATTCCATATAGTCTGTGTTTCCCAGGTTAAAAACCTTTGAAATAATCTTTGATGTTCCCACTTATGATTTCCATAACAGTTTAGATAACTCCTCTTGATACTTCCTGAGAAATATTCCTAGAAGCTATGCCCTATTTTTTACTTATTTAAAATGGATCTTTGAATTCCAGGCCCTCCTCTTGAAAAATGCACAAAGGTCTGAGGAAGGCCCTGTTTCCTTTTTCTTATCCCTTCTATTCTTGCACATGGTTGCCAGATTAATATTCCCCAAATACTTTTTTTTTTCCCACTCTTGCTCTTGACCTCTTAAGACAGCTTTGCTTTATCCATGAAATGAAATCAAATTCTTTGCCTGACAGTCACATCCTTGTAACATCTGGATTTAAGCAACCTTTGGAAACAGCTCTATTTTTCTCTACTTTAATCTGTTGCTTTGGGTAGACTGGTCTTCCTGCTGCTGCCCTCTAGTAATGCTGTGTACATTGGCTCAAACCTTCCTCTCACCCAAAATGCCTTCTGTTCTCTGTTATGCTCATCCAATTCTTCCAGTTAGAAAGGCCCAGTTCTTCAGTTCCTCTCTTCCCAGGAAGCTTCTCCTGGTTATTACCTCAGTCCAGAGTAAAACAGGCAGGGGAAACACATTCTCTAAATCTGCAGCTATCGCGACCTCAGAGCCCACACACCAGCTAAGACACACTACTATGGGACATTCTGCATCGTGGAACGGAGTTACCATTTAGCTTCGCATATGTGAACATCTAAATTTCCCATTACGTTACACCTCCTCTGAGGACAGAAGCAGTTTGGCATGGTGGTAAAGCTATGAAGTCTAGAGTAAAACTGTCTGGGTTCTGGTTATCACTTACTACCTATGTGATCTTGGGCAGTGTATTTTATTACACCTCAGTTTCCTCATCTGTAAAAATGTGGATAATATTATATTTCTTTCATAGACTTATCATGTGAGTTAATATGTATAAATGCTGAGACAGTACCCAGCACATAGTAAGTACTTTGTGTTAGCTATTATTCTTTCTTTTATATTTCCCCATGTATACCTAAATATAGACAGATGTATACATACATATCTATATCTACATCCATATATATATACAGATATATCTATACCTACATCTATATATATAATATATGCATACACACACACTTTACATCTACATCTATATATCTGGAAAAATAGTTAATAAACCAACCAGTTAATTTGGGGAGTGTGGAAATGCCATGTATTTCAAGAATAGATATGTGTTTCTGTGTAGCTCAGTTTTGTGCCTGGATTACGCCTAGAGTTCCTTCAGCCTCTCATTCTTTTCCTGACTGCACATGAGTGTTCTGAGACAGACAGATGGGTGGCAGACTTAATATCAGTTAATTCTGTGACCAGAATAGAAATGCTCATTTTCAGTTGAACATCTTTTCACATTTGAAGACATACACATTCCCAAGATGGCAATGATGAATCTATATGAAAGGGTGCTTTGTAATACAGTTTGTGTTCGGTTTGGGAATAGGATCTAGGACTTTCCCCATGAATAATCTTCCTGAAGTTAAAAAGAGAAAGAGGGAAAAAATGGGAAAAAAGCCAACCAACCTCCCATTGAATGATGACATTTAAGGCCCATCTGTAGGCAAACTGCCTATTTTTAAAACACCTTCTTTTGTAATAAAGATGTGTACCAGTGTTGTAAAATATGATTATGTGAAAAATTATGTACTTAAATCTTTTAAAAACTGAATTAAAAGTGTGATTTTATAACATAACATAACATAACATACGTAGTTGGGGATGCTAAGAAGTGATGGTTAGAGTCTGAGGATAAGGCGATAGGTACCTGGAGACAGATGTGGCCATGTGTCAGGAAAGTGGAGATGGACAAGGGCCTGAGCAGGAATCCTGGCCTTCCAGGAGGGGCGAGGGGATCTGCTCCACCTTTTTCATTCTGATCCATCCCTCACCAAGCCCAGAGAAGTCCGGTTTTGTTAGAGAAAAATTCACTGAAGAGGACCACAAGAGGTCAGTACCTCTGATTCTCCATGGAACTCATTAATAGCCAATTTCAAGCTGACTTATGGTCTTCACTTAGGTGATATTTGGCAACCTATATTAATTCTTAGGCATCTATAATTAGCAGGGTGCTTTTGCAGTTACATGTGCAAATTATGAAAATTTTACACAGCACGAAGTGTTCAGAGCCTCATGATGTGCACAGTTATGAGCAATTTTTGATTTTCAAAAGGAATGGCTACAGCTGGGGAAAGGTTGAGTCCAGCAGAATCTCTCCTGCTCTGGTCTGAAGTTAATACCCTCTAACATTCATTTCTGAGAACTTTAGTAATAATCAATGAATAATAAGCAGCTATCCTGTCCCAATGAGAGGAATCCTCTGAAAGGAGAAGTACATGGTATTGTAGAACTTTAGAAAAACAATTGTGTGCCCACTAAAACTTCAAATTAGATCAATGTAGGAAACTTGTTTCATTTTCTCTAAGCTCTCAACATAGTTTGGATAAAACAGCTAAAATATTTTAGCTGAAAATGAATAATGTGTTTAAACTCATATGTGAAGATTTGAAAAGGGTTGTCTTTTTATCCCTTCTTACACTTCCATTAAGTGAGGTTCCAAGGTCACTTCGAAATTATGCTAATAGAACTACAGCCTTGTTTTCTTTCTTTTCACATTAGATTTTTCCCAGGGAGAGACTGAAGGACTTATTTAAAAGGAAACAATGTGGGCTTTGCAGGGTTCTGAGTTAGAATTCTGACTTTACTAGTTTCAATCTGATACCTATAACTTTGGGAAAATCACTCCACCTCTTTGAGCTTCAGTTTTCTCTTTTATAAAATTGAAATAATAGTAATTCTTTTGAGAGTTGCTAGAGGATTAGAAGGCAATGGCACCCCACTCCAGTACTCTTGCCTGGAAAATCCCATGGACGGAGGAGCCTGGTAGGCTGCAGTCCATGGGGTCGCGAAGAGTCAGACATGACTGAGCGACTTCACTTTCACTTTTCACTTTCATGCATTGGAGAAGGAAATGCAACCCACTCCAGTGTTCTTGCCTGGAGAATCCCAGGGACGGGGGAGCCTGGTGGGCTGCCGTCTCTGGGGTCGCACAGGGTCGGACACGACTGAAGCCACTTAGCAGCAGCAGCAGAGGATTAGAAATGAAGCTTTATAAAGCACCTAGCCCAGCGCCTGACACATAAAGTACTTTATAAATAGTTTCTATTAGTATCACTGTTGGAAACTACCAAATTCTTCTTTGTTGGCCTGTATGTGTAATAATGAGGATGTGCCTAATTGTTCTATATGGCAAGATGAATTAAATACCTACCATCCAATGTGTTCAAGTAAAATACCAACAAAACAACTGAATGGTAAGGTTTAATACTTATGTGTAAAGATTGCTATTGTATTATTTCTAACATTTTCACCAATATACAGTCTTGCTGGAATGGAATTTGAGAACGTATATAAAGTCAGTGAGGTAATTCAGAATACATAATTATAAGTAATTCAGACAGAACATCCCCTTTTCTAAATTGAAAAGTATGGTGTCCAATATTAATGAGAGAAAAAAGATAAAAAAGAGAGCTATTTTATAAATTCAATTCCAGAAGAAGGATGAAGTCCTGGTGAATTTATCTCTCTATTTAAAATGCCTGTTGCCCTGGTTAGGCATCTTGCATATCTTATCTGTAATCTATCTTCATAAGACTCCTCAAAGTGGTGTAGGGGGATTTCCATCCCTACTTCTAACTTTCCCAGGGTGAGGAGGCAGGAACCCACTGTCTCTCCTTAACCACTGAGACCACTTACTTAGGATCTGTTCTCCACCAGTCCATGTGATGAGTTCAGGAGAGTGGCTGGGAGTTCCCTGGTGGCCCATGGTTAGGACTCAGCCCCTGCACTGCCGGGGCCCAGGTTCACTCCCTGGTCCAGGAACTAAGATCCCACAAGCCATGCAGCACAGCCAAAAAAAAAACACACAGGTGGGCTCCTCCTTGGTGAGGTGAAATACTAAGATGCTCATTATGGCCATACATCTTGGCCACATCCTCAAAATCAGCTTAATTTAGTTTTTAAAAATTTTTATATTTAAATCTTCATCTGTTTCCTGGGTTTTGCTTCTCACTTGTTTCCAATCTCAAGAATAGATGTAATTTGCATTTCATGATGAAAAGCCTCCTGTCTGAAGAAGTAATATACATAGCTTGAGAATAGCTGAGTTAGAATTCCAGCCCTGGCCTACTTTACTATACAATCTAGCTTCTTTTCAGGATGCAACACTGCTTTCTTTTTTTGGACAGTAAAAATAACATGACTAAATAATAAAAACTTCTGGTCCTATTTAGAAGCTATATATTTTCACCCTCAGGTGCCAACAAACTGGCCATCTCTCTGTGTACCGGTACTGTCTGGTAACAGAATGTGTCTGCTCTGAACTTCCATCGTTACATTCTGTCTCTGCAAGAACAACCACATAAAGAAACAAGACGGGAGGCAGAATTAATTAGAGCCCAACCTTGATGCAAATCAACCCAATTCTGAGTCCACACCCCCACCTGCCTCCTCTATCAAGTACTCTAGAGGCAGCATTCCTCTGCTGTAATCATCTCAAGGCCAGATGGCTAGGGACCACCCTGATAATCCAGAACCCTCCAAAATTATTCAAGTATCCAATCCTAAACCTGCTCACCTTGCCTTGCCCATTCCCTCCCTGGAAATAACAATAAAGCCTTTTCCCCAAGCTCCCCCCTCTCTCTCTGCCTCCTAACCAACCCTGGTTCTTCCCCGTGTGTCCCTTCATGGTGTGGTGCATCCCCTCCCCTTGTAAACTGTGAGTGACAGACTATACTTGACCCTTGAACAATACAAGTTTGAACTGTGTGGGTTCACATATATGAGAACTTTCTTCAGCAGTAAATACAGTGGCTACAAGATCCATGGTTGGTTGAATCCAAGAATGGGGAACCATGAACACAGAGGGCTGACTATAAGTTATACATGATTTCCAAATGCAAGGAGGGTTGGCACCCCTAACTCCCACGTTGTTCAAGCATCAACTATAACTTTTTAGTGGCAATTATCTTCCGATCTCTTGGCCTCACCATATCTTAATAAAAACAAAATCCTGAGTACATTTTAAAACAAATTTGTACTCTTGCAAATATCAGAGATATTTTAATATTTTGTTTTTTTGTAGCAAGTTATATTCTAAAGCTCTATTACTATAAATTAATGAAGTAATAATTTTCTATAATTCTTTAGAAAAGTAATATTATTCAGACAAGGATATGGAGGTTGTTTTCTATTGTGGTTTCTTTTAATAGAATGTTGTTTTACAAACTTCATTACATGTGTTTGACAGTAGTTTAGAGTAAAAGCAATTTGAAGTCACCTGGTTGCCTTACAGATTCAATGGAATTTTTCTGAAAGCTTCATGAAGATCAGAGTTATTTTCAATACAAAATAGTATGAAGCCATAATGAAACAAAACTAATTATAACTTCTGTACATATTCTAGAGGAAGAATACAGGGTAGCATTACTCGATACTATATGTAAAAGCATCTAGCCAAATGTGAGCAAAATGTAATAGAATTTTAAAATGCTATTCTTCCCCACCAATATCTACAACAGATATGTGTTGCATTTTAGAAGGAAGTTGGAGTATTGAAAACTAATAGCAGCCTCCCAGAGTTAGGGCAATATTTCTCAATCTTTTTTCATGATCATTTCCTAAGACGTCTTTTTTTCCTAATTGTCCCCATCCTCATTAAACGCTAATACTATGTGGTGTTGGAGAAGACTCTTGAGAGTCCCTTGGACTGCAAGGAGATCCAACCAGTCCATCCTAAAGGAGATCAGCCCTGGGATTTCTTTGGAAGGAATGATGCTAAAGCTGAAACTCCAGTAGTACTTTGGCCACCTCATGTGAAGAGCTGACTCATTTGAAAAGACTTTGATGCTGGGAAAGATTGTGGGCAGGAGGAGAAGGGGACGACAGAGGATGAGATAGCTGGATGGCATCACCGACTTGATGGATGTGGGTTTGGGTGAACCCCAGGAGTTGGTGATGGACAGGGAGGCCTGGTGTGCTGTGATTCATGGGGTCACAGAGTCAGACACGACTGAGCGACTGAACTGAACTACAGATATACTACACACATGTGCATGTGTTGTGGCCCGCTGATGGCCCACAAACCAGTATAACAGTTAAGATATATTTTTGCCCCCAGAGAAATAATTTTCACCCCCGTGGGGATGATCTTACCTTACTGATAACCAGTGAGAATACATGGTTAGAGTTACCAATGGTTATTAACCTTGGCTACACATTAGAACTAACTGAAAGGGGTTTAATTACCAGGCCCCCATTCAGAGATTTTGTGTAATTCATCTGAGATGGGACCCAGGCTTTGTTATTTTAAAATTCTCTAGTGGGTTAGATCAAGAAAGATCCTTTACTGCTAATCAGAGAGGAGCAAGTCTAAATGCTTATTCCATGCTTTAAGCCTGTGACAAGCTAACCAAGTAACATGATATGGTGTGCTTCTAATTTACCTTCATTGTTAATGGACATACATCAATTATTTCATACTGTAATAAAAACTAGAATATTTATGTATATTTATATGAATGTTCCACGTATAATGAGGGGACAATTGTGGTGAAGAAAGAGGACAATGATCATGATTCCAGGAACATGGTATTTGAAGGAGAAAATCCCCTCTTTTCATCTTGGGGCAGCAGAAGGGTGTTATCTGGGGCAGGAGAAAACTCAGTTGGCACTGTAACCCAGGAGGGCGTGTTTTGGTAGAACAGGAGTTTTCAGAGTGGTCCCTAGTCCTTAGAACTGACTAGAAATGCAAGTTACTGGACCTTACACCAGACCTACTGGATAAGAAATGTGGGGTGGGAGACAGTGATCTTTGATTTACTAAGCCTACCAGGCTATCATGATACACTCTAGAGTCTGAGAACCACTGTGGTAAAACATGTTTCCTGAGCATTTTATGTCCTGACCGCTTCTTTTCTTTTTTTTATTCTTACTGCTGATTTTTTTCCTGTGCTTGATTAAATTTGTTCTTAATTTCGTTCCTACGAACCAAGATCTTAACAACCTGGATCATATTAGTGCAATCAACAAACATTAAAAATTCCAACTTTCATAAACCACAGTTGGAAATAGTGTGAGACAGAGCTCTAAACCACTTTGAACCCCTCTCTGAACAAATTCTAGAGAGGGAAAAGAAAAAGTGTTGGTTTTGTTGTTGTTGTTTTGCTTCCAGAGTTCACTAGCCAAAGAAGTTTCCTTTTGGACTATTACATTTAAATTTCTTTATGTTTTGCTGGAAATGCCAAACATAATCAAATCCCCCAAAACTAAGGTGACATTAAACAAAAAGCAATTTAGAGTATGGTAATAAAGACATCTAATATTATTCGGAGAAGGCAATGGCACCCCACTCCAGTACTCTTCCCTGGAAAATCCCATGGACGGAGGAGCCTGGTGGGCTGCAGTCCATGGGGTCGCTAAGACTGAGCGACTTTACTTTCACTTTTCACTTTCATGCATTGGAGAAGGACATGGCAACCCACTCCAGTGTTCTTGCCTGGAGAATCCCAGGGACGGGGGAGCCTGGTGGGCTGTCGTCTCTGGGGTCGCACAGAGTCGGACACGACTGAAGCGACTTAGCAGCAGCAGCAGTCTCGTTATTATGTAAATCTTGCCGATTCCAAAGCTACACTGTTCTTCTAAAATTTAAACACACACACATACACACAGTGCTACGAGAGCACTTCCTAGCAGAACTTAAAACATAGCCCACATACTAGAATTAAGCTCTTCCATTCCCTTAAGTTGCTTTAATTTTCCATGTAGTTCAAAATTTCTTTTTAACAAGGGAATAGATTTTAAAGCTGAAGTGGGACGATAACTTCCGGGCCAGGCCTAATTAACAGAATGCTGATTCCGCCCATTAGGAGAGAGGAAGACAGTGAAAGACACAGAGAATAAGTGCAGAGTTTGAGGCAATAAACTTATTTCAGGTGGCTTTAATCAAACTTAGGAGACTGGAATGAAGATCGTCCTCCTCCTCTACATTTTAAGAGGAAATGCTGCTTTAAAAAGGTTCAGGTTGTTGACATGAACCTAGAAAATAATACCGTATGGGAATCCAGGCATAAAAACAAAGCCCATTTGCTATGTAGCTTAAAGGGGAAGGCTGTAACATGTTACATGTCTCACTGCCCATGAAAGGTAATATATCTCTGCTTGTGACCTTATTGTTCAAATATACCTTGTGCCTGATGTAAACCATTTCCCCCATCTGGCTGAAAAGAGATAATACAGAGATGACAAAGAACTTTATCACTAGAGACTCTGAAGTTCATGGAATTCAGTCAGTCTGCCTAAAAATGAATTAAACTGCCTTGAAGCCAAGAAAAAATGTGATCTCTTGTAAAACCTGAAGCACTAGCAAAAAACTCATCTTGATAGATAAGAAGAGTGTCTGCTTAAAATTTTTAGTTGTAACTTCACAAAAGGAAGACAACTAATCAACACAGTTAAAAAATTGGTCAACTTTAAGTGCTTGACCCCCTGAAGAAGCTGAAGTTAAACGGTTCTATGAAGACCTACAAGACCTTCTAGAATTAACACTCCCAAAATTTGTCCTTTTCATTATATGGGAGTGGAATGCAAAAGTAGGAAGTCAAGAAACACGTGGAGTAACAGGCAAATTTGACCTTGGAATACAGAATGAAGCAGGGCAAAGACTAATAGAATTCTGTCAAGAGAATGCACGGGTCATAGCAAACGCCCTCTTCCAAAAACACAAGAGAAGACTTTACACATGGACATCTCCAGATGGCCAACACCAAAATCAGATTGATTATATTCTTTGCAGCCAAAGATGGAGAAACTCTATACAGTCAGCAAAAACAAGACCGAGAGCTGACTGTGGCTCAGATCGTGAACTCCTTACTGCCAAATTCAGAGTTAAAATGAAGAAAGTGGGGAAAACCACTAGAACATTCAGGTATGACCTAAATCAAATCCCTTATGATTATACAGTGGAAGTGAGAAATAGATTTAAGGGACTAGATTTGATAGACAGAGTGCCTGATGAACTGTGGATGGAGGTTCGTGACGTTGTACAGGAGGCGGGAATCAAGACCATGCGCAAGAAAAAGAAATGCAAAAATGCAAAATGGCTGTCTGAGGAGGCCTTACAAATAGCTGTGAAAAGAAGAGAAGCAAAAAGCAAAGGAGAAAAGGAAAGATATAAGCATCTGAATGCAGAGTTCCAAAGAATAGCAAGAAGAGATAAGAAAGCCTTCCTCAACAATCAATGCAAAGAAATAGAGGAAAACAATAGAATGGGAAAGACTAGATATCTCTTCAAGAAAATTAGAGTTATCAAGGAAACATTTCATGCAAAGGTGGGCTCAATAAAGGACAGAAATTGTATGGACCTAACAGAAGCAGAAGTTATTAAGAAGAGGTAGCAAGAATACACAGAAGAACTGTACAAAAAAGATCTTCATGACCAAGATAATAACAACAGTGTGATCACTCACTTAGAGCCAGACATTCTTGAATGTGAAGTCAAGTGGACCTTAGGAAGCCTCACTATGAACAAAGCTAGTGGAGGTAATGGAATTCCAGTTGCATTATTTCAAATCCTGAAAGATGATGCTGTGAAAGTGCTACACTCAATATGCCAGCAAATTTGGAAAACTCAGCAGTAGCCATGGGCCTGGAAAATGTCAGTTTTCATTCCAATCCCAAAGAAAAGCAATGCCAAAGAATGCTCAAACTACCGCACAATTGTACTCATCTCACACGCTAGTAAAGTAATGCTCAAAATTCTCCAAGCCAGGCTTCAGCAATACGTGAACCGTGAACTTCCTGATGTTCAAGCTGGTTTTAGAAAAGGCAGAGGAACCAGAGATCAAATTGCCAACATCTGCTGGATCATGGAAAAAGCAAGAGAGTTCCAGAAAAACATCTATTTCTGCTTTATTGACTATGCCAAAGCCTTTGACTGTGTGGATCATAATAAACTGTAAAAAATTCTGAAAGAGATGGGAATACCAGACCACCTGATCTGCCTCTTGAAAAACCTGTATGCAGGAAGCAACAGTTAGAACTGGACATGGAAGAACAGACTGGTTCCAAATAGGAAAAGGAGTACATCAAGGTTGTATACTGTCACCCTGCTTACTTAATTTATATGCAGAGTACATCATGAAAAATGCTGGGCTGGAGGATGCACAAGCTGGAATCAAGATTGCTGGGAGAAATATCAATAACCTCAGATATGCAGATGACATCATCCTTATGGCAGAAAGTGAAGAAGAAATAAAGAGCCTCTTGATGAAAGTAAAAGAGGAGAATGAAAAAGTTATGTTAAAGCTCAACATTCAGAAAACGAAGATCATGGCATCTGGTCCCATCACTTCATGGGAAATAGATGGGGAAACAGTGGAAACGATGGCTGACTTCAATTTTGGGAGCTCCAAAATCACTGCAGATGGTGACTGCAGCCATGAAATTAAAAGATACTTACACCTTGGAAGGAAAGTTATGACCAACCTAGACATCATATTAAAAAGCAGGGACATTACTTTGTCTCAAAGGTCCATCTAGTCAAGGCTATGGTTTTTCCAGTGGTCATATATGGATGTGAGAGTTGGACTGTGAAGAAAGCTGAGCACTGAAGAATTGATGCTTTTGAACTGTGGTGTTGGAGAAGACTCTTGAGAGTCGCTTGGACTGCAAGGAGATCCAACCAGTCCATCCTAAAGGAGATCAGTCCTGGGTGTTCATTGGAAGGACTGATGCTGAAGTTGAAACTCCAATACTTTGGCCACCTCATGTGAAGAGCTGACTCATTTGAAAAGACCCAGATGCTGGGAAAGATTGAGGGCAGGAGGAGAATGGGACGACAGAGAATGAGATGGCTGGATGGCATTACCGACTCAATGGACATGGGTTTGGATGGACTCTAGGAGTTGGTGATGAACAGGGAGCCCTGGCCTGCTGCATTTCATGGGGTCACAAAGAGTCAGATTCGACTGAGCAACTGAACTGACTGAAGTGCTTGACCCAAAAATCTTAGCCTAAATATATTTATTTTAACCATACTCATTTTTACAGTAAAATAGAAAGCCGTTTATTGATTTCACTCTTAAAATACTCATGGCATTCTCTTAGCACTTTACATGAGACATTTAGAAATGAGAACATGCTCAATTATGTTCTGATAGATTTGAAATGTTAGAGGAAATTATAGGGAGACTAATAAACCTTAATATAACTTTTAGGATTTTACAATCTCCAACAACATTAATGAAGACAGAAGATGCACTGTACCAATTCTAATAATGTTTAAAGAACACAAAAGGAATAGCCAGAAACCGCCTTTGTTTTATAGTTGGAATGCAACAGAGAGGGAGCAAATGAAGTGGAGGCTCACATAGGAAAGCAGAGGCTAACCTGGGTTGATTACCAGGGTGTGGAATCCTTTGAGAGCTGTTCTCTTCTTGAGTGACAGATTTCTAAAACTAGGTCACAGAAAGAATGGGATAGTCAGTGACCTCTCCTAATCATCTGTCACCTGTATTCAAAACAGCACTGGAGCCCCTAAACAGCACATCTCGAGCCCTCATCTGGCAAGAAGGTGCTGGTTTTGCCTAATATCTTCTCTTTCTTTCTAAACCCTCAAAGTCAGGTCTCATACACAAAATGAAACCATATACACTACAAGAGAACACATGGCTTTAAGTCTATGGCATCTGGACCTATTTATTATATAAGGAACTTTCTGGATGAGAGTTGCTTCATGTGCTGTCTCCCCACCTTCTTTTCTTTCACTCTACCTCTGGTTAGTTTAGTAGATGACCGTGTGATCCTGCCATGCCTTTATCTACAGAGTCCTACAATGGACACACCTTGCTTTTTCCAGGTATTTTCCTGATAGTGTTTTTCAAGAGTGTTACAGTATTCCGTCAACAATTGCTGTCAAAACAGCCACAAGAGAAACTTTTGAGGGACAAAATGTTGGCTACTTCAATTCCATATATGTAACACACTAATTTTGAAGTCATCTATAGAACTTCAGAAGTTAGGATAATCTGGGGCACATTATCTTGCTTTTTAATACCTGTATAACAACTACCTTGGTTATCATCATTTGGTTGCCAACATCTTTTATCTTAATACATATGGATAACATATCTTACTTTCTTGTCCCAAATAAGATGTGTTTCAACATCTCCTGCCTCAGATATACATAAAGTCGTTTGCAAGATATACTAGTGGTTCAAATCTGGTTCTAATAGTTATTGACTTTTTCTTTTAATTGTTCACTTTTAGTTTTTAGAATTTCTTTTTTTCTTTCTTTAACTTATTCTGATTTGGGACAGCCAAGGGTTTTCTGTCATGGGTGAGCTATTTCTTATCAGTATTCTTTTAGAATAACACTTTATATTGACCTCTGAAACCTAGAATGATACATAGCAAAACATCTTTTATCAAAATTCTTTGTGTTCTTTGTATAGTTTTTAAACAAGATCCTTCTACAAAAAGTAATGGATAGAAAATAAGGAATCAAAGAAATAACATGACTCAAATACAGTCAGGATACACTATTACAGAAACTTTTGGTAGGTGCAAATAATAATGGTTCACATTTATTCTGTGCTTAATACATGCTAGGCATAGTACTAAGTATTGTACATTCATTGTCATTTAATAAACAGAAGTTCCAGGAGACAAATACCATAACTGTACCTGTTTTAGAAAAAGCAAGAGAGTTCTAGAAAAACATCTATGTCTGCTTTATTGATTACCCCAAAGCCTTTGATGGTGTGGATCACAACACACTGTGGAAAATTCTTAAAGAGATGGGAATACCAGACCACCTGACCTGCCTCCTGAGAAATCTGTATGTAGGTCAAGAAGCAACAGTTAGAACCAGACATGAAACAACAGACTGGTTCCAAATCAGGAAAGGAGTATGTCAAGGCTGCTTATTCAACTTATATGCAGAGTACATCATGTGAAATGTTGGGCTGGATGCAACACAAGCTGGAATCAAGATTGCCAGGAGAAATATTAATAACCTCAGATATGCAGATGACACCACCCTTATGGCAGAAAGTGAAGAGGAACTAAAGAGCCTCTTGATGAAAGTGAAAGAAGAGAATGAAAAATCTGGCTTGAAACTCAACATTCAAAAAACAGATCATGGCATCCAGTCCCATCACTTCATGGCAAATACTTGGGGACAAAATGAAAACAGTGACAGACTTTATTTTCTTGGGCTCCAAAATCACTGCAGATGGTGACTGCAGCCATGAAATTAAAAGACGCTTGCTCCTTAGGAAGCAGAGACATCACTTTGCCAACAAAGGTCCATCTAGTCAAAGCTATGGTTTTTCCAATAGTCACGTATGGATATGAGAGTTGAACCATAAAGAAAGCTGAGCACTGAAGAGTTGATGCTTTTGAACTGTGCTGTTGGAGAAGACTCTTGGACTACAAGGAGATCAAACCAGTCAATCTTAAAAGAAATAAACCCTGAATATTAATTGGAAGGATTGAAGCTGAAGCTGAAGCTCCAATACTTTGGCCACCTGATAGTGAAGAACTGACTCATTTGAAAAGACCCTGATGCTGGGAAAGATTGAAGGCAGGAGGAGAAGGGGATGACACAGGATGAAATGAATGGATGGCATCACCAACTCGATGGACATGAGTTTGAGCAAGCTCTGGGAACTGGTGATGGACAGGGAAGCCTGGTGTGCTGCAGTCCGTAGGTTCACAAAGAGTTGGACATGACTGAGGAACTGAACTGACTGACTGATTCTGTGAAGGAACTGAGGTTTACAGAGGCCAACAACTAGTTCAAAGTCATACTCCAGTTAAGGCAGGACGCAAACACAACTCCTCCTGACCTCAGTACTTTATCACTACACTATTCTCTTTCCTATATATATAAAACCATAAATATCCCCTCAATGGTGTATATTTTTAATGTTAACTCTCAGCTAAACTCCACCATGGGCTTCCCAGGTGGCTCAATGATAAAGAATCCACCTGGCAATGCAGGAGACACAAGAGACACAGGTTCAATCCCTGGCCCAGAAAGATCCCCTAAAGAAGGGAATGGCAACACACTCCAGTATTCTTGCCTGGAGAATCCCATGGACAGAGGAGCCTGGCTAGCTCTAGACCATAGGGTTGCAAAGAGTCAGATACAATTGAGCACAGATTCCATTATGATTCATTTTTTCAAGCATTGTCTACAATTGCCAGATCTACTGTACAAAGTCATTGAATCATCAAGTAAATCAATTATTTCCTTGCCCAAGGACATTAGTTGTTAAAACATGTCTCCTAAAAACCAAAATAAATATGAAAAGCATAATGGGTAAAGCATAAAATTGTGTTTTTATTCTTTTTATTATTGCAGTTGTTGTTGTTGTTATTGTAGGTTGGTAAAACATGGCCTGCATTATTGCCATAGAGTAAAACTTGTGATTTCAGTTTAGGACTTCCCAGGTGGTGCAGTGGTAAAGAATTTACCTGCCAATGCAGGAGACACAAGTTCTATCCCTGGATCGGGAAGATCCCTTGGAGTAGGAAATGGCAAACCACTGCAGTATTCTTGCCTGGGAAATCGCATGGACAGAGGAGCCTGGTGGGCTACAGTCCATGAAAGCACAAAGAGTCAGATATGACTGAGCATGCACACATGTACTTCAGTTTGAATCAGCATAAAAGTTAGTGATTTTTATGATTTCTTTCCTTCTACTAACTTTGGAGTTCTTCTGTTCTTTTTCTAGTTGCTTTAGGTGTAAAGTTAGGTTGTTTGTTTGATGTTTCTCTTGTTTCTTGAGGTAGCTTGTATTGCTATGAACCTTCTGCAAACTAGTACAACTACTATGGAGAACAGTGTGAAGATTCCTTAAAAAACTGGAAATAGAACTTCCATATGACCCAGAAATCCCACTGCTGGGTATACACACCAAGGAAACCAGAAATGAAAGAGACACATGTACCCCAGTGTTCATTGCAGCACTGTTTACAATAGCTAGGACATGGAAGCACCCTAGATGTCCATTGGCAGACAAATGGATAAGGATGTTATGATACATAAACACAATGGAATATTACTCAGCTATAAAAAAAGAACACATTTGAGTCTGTTCTAATGAGGTGGATGAAACTGGAGCCTATTATACAGAATGAAGTAAGTCAGAGAGAGAAACACCAATATAGTATATTAATACATATATATGGAATTTTAAAAGACGATAACGACGACCCTATACGCAAGACAGCAAAAGAGAAGAGATGTAAAGAACAGACTTTGGACTCTGTGGAAGAAGGCGAGAGTGAGATGATTTGAGAAAATAGCATTGAAACATGTATATTACCACATGTAAAACAGAAC
Source organism: Cephalophus harveyi (assembly GCA_006410635.1). NCBI lineage: Eukaryota > Metazoa > Chordata > Mammalia > Artiodactyla > Bovidae > Cephalophus > Cephalophus harveyi. The sequence continues at coordinate 28,807 of SJYT01004503.1, read as the reverse complement.
ACCAGTGCAAGTTCAATGCATAAAGCAGGGCACTCAAACCAGTGCAATGGGACAACCAGGAGGGAGGTGGGAGGGAGGTTCAGGATGGCGGGACACTTGTACACCCATGGCTGATTCACGTCGATGTATGGGAAAAACCACCACAATATTGTAAAGTAATTAGCCTCAAAATAAAATTAATTAATTAATTTTCTTAAAAAGTAATTAACTCAGCCTACTTTCAACTAATATATGTTGCTGTTTGACTCGAGTTGCTATGCTTCTCCCAATAGGGATATGTTCTTTTCCTTTATTTATTATGGGAAGGCATTGTTTTGTTTTCACTGTCACTGTTCAGTCCCTAAGTCATATCCAACTCTTTGCGACCCCACGGACGGCAGCATGCCCGGCTTCCCTGTCCATCACCAGCTCCCAGAGCTTGCTCAAACTCATGTCCATCATATCGGTGATGCCATCCAACCATCTCATCCTCCTCTGTCGTCCCCTTCTCCCCCGGCCTTCAATCTTTCCCAGCATCAGGGTCTTTTCTAATGAGTCAACTTTTCACATCAGATGGCCAAGGTATTGGAACTTTAGCTTCACCTTCAGTACTTCCAATGAATATTCAGGACTGATTTCCTTTAGGATTGACTGGTTTGATCTTCTTGCTGTCCAACAGACTCTCAAGAGTCTTCTCCAGCACCAAAATTCAAAAGCATCAGTTGTTCGGCGCTCAGCCACCTTTATGGTCCAACTCTCACATCCATACACGACTATTGCAAAAACTATAGCTTTGACTATACCAACCTTCGTCGGCAAAGTGATGTCTCTGCTTTTTAATGTGCTGTCTAGGTTTGTCATAGCTTTTCTTCCAAGGAGCAAGCGTCTTTTAATTTCATGGCTGCAGTCACCATCTGCAGTGACTTGGGAGGCCAAGAAAATAAAGTCTGTCATTGTTTCCATTTTGTCCCCATCTATTTGCCATGAAGTGATGGGACCAGATACCATGATCTTAGTTTTCTGAATGTTGAGTTTTAAGCCTGCTTTTTCACTCTCTCTTTCACCTTCATCAAGAGGCTCTATAGTTCCTCTTTACTTTCTGCCACTGAAGTGGTATCATCTGCATATCTGAGATTATTGATATTTCTCCTGGCAATCTTGATTACAGCTTTTGATCATTTAGCCTGGCAGTTCGCATGATGTACTCTGCATATAAGTTAAATAAGCAGGGTGACAATATACAGCCGTGATGTACTCCTTTCCCAATTTTGAACAGTCCATTGTTCCATGTCTGGGTCTATCCATTGCTTTTTGACCTGCATACAGGTTTTGCAGAAGGCCAGAAAAGGTCAGTTTTCATTCCAACTCCAAAGAAGGACAATGTCAAGGAATGCTAAAATTACTGTACAATTGTGTTCATTTCATATGCTAGCAAGGTAATGCTCAAAATTCTTCAAACTAGGCTTCAAAAGTACATGAACTTAGAACTTTCACATGTACAAGCTGGATTTAGAAAAGGCAGAGGAAGCAGAGATCAAACTGCCAACATCCACTGGATCACAGAAGAGCAAGGGAATTCCAGAAAAACATCTACTTCTGCTTCATTGACTACACTGAAGCCTTTGACTGTGTGGATCACAACAAACTCTTTTCACTGTAGATAGTCCAAAAGAATAGAGGCGTTAGCTAAGTGACTGGGAGTTTGGTAACCATCTCAATTTACCTGGGACTAAGGGGTTTCCTTTAGTTCTTTGGAGAAGGCAACGGAACTCCACTCCAGTACTCTTGCCTGGAAAATCCCATGGACGGAGGAGCCTGGTGGGCTGTAGTCCATGAGGTCACTAAGAGTCGGACACGACTGAGTGACTTCACTTTCACTTTTCACTTTCATGCATTGGAGAAGGAAATGGCAACCCACTCCAGTGTTCTTGCCTGGAGAATCCCAGGGACGGCAGAGCCTGGTGGGTTGCTGTCTATGGGGTTGCACAGAGTCGGACACGACTGAAGCAACTTAGCAGCAGCAGCAGCAGCAGCAAGGGGTTTTCTGGGAAGCAGAACTTTCCGTTTTAAAATCAGGACACTCCCAGCCAAACTGTGACCCATTGCTACTCTACTGGGAGCAGACTTTTATTACTTCTTCTATTATAACATTAACCTATCTCAAGTACATGAGACATACATTTGATTTGACACTGAAGAGCCATCCTAAATAAGGTCTATGTGGCCAATGTAAAGTTGACATCTGAGGAAAGAACTTAAATACCTTCTTGCCTAAAGTAGAAATTCCAAGATTTACAAGTGTGGTTCAGTTCAGTTCAGTTCAATCACTCAGTTGTGTCCGATTCTTTGTGACCCCATGAATCACAGCACGCCAGGCTTCCCTGTCCATCACCAACTCCCGGAGTCTACCCAAACTCATCTCCATCGAGTCAGTGATGCCATCCAGCCATCTCTTCCTCTGCTGTCCCCTTCTCCTCCTATCCCCAATCCCTCCCAGCATCAGGGTATTTTCCAATGAGTCAATTCTTCACATGAGGTGGCCAAAGTACTGGAGTTTCAGCTTCAGCATCAGTCCTTCCAATGAACACCCAGGACTGATCTTCTTTAGGATGGACTGGTTGGATCTCCTTGCAGTCCACGGGATTCTCCAGGGTCTTCTCCAACACCACAGTTCAAAAGCATCAATTCTTTGGTGCTCAGCTTTCTCCAACTCTCACATCCATACGTGACTACTGGAAAAACCAAAGCTTTGACTATATGGACATTTGTTGGCAAAGTAATGTCTCTGTTTTTTAATATGCTATTTAGGTTGGTCAAAACTTTCCTTCCAAGGAGTAAGCATCTTTTAATTTCATGGCTGCAATCACCATCTGCAGTGATTTTGGAGCCCCCCAAAATAAAGTCTGACACTGTTTCCACTGTTTCCCCATCTATTTCCCATGAAGTGATGGGACCAGATGCCATGATCTTAGTTTTCTAAATGTTGAGCTTTAAGCCAACTTTTTCACTCTCCTCTTTCACTTTCATCAAGAAACTTTTTAGTTCCTCTTCACTTTCTGCCATAATTAAACTTTAACAGAGGACAGATTGGTGGTTGCTAGCAGTGGGAGTTGGAGGTGAAGAAGAAAAGGGATAATTTGTACTGAAATACAAACTTCCAACTGTAAGATTAATAAGTTCTGGGGATGTAATGTACAGTATGGGGACTACAGTTAACAATACTGTATTCTATATTTAAAGGTAACTAAGAGAATAGATCTTAAAAGTTCTCATCACAAGGGAAAAAACTGGTAACTATGTGAGGCGATGGCTGTTAACTAAACTTACTGTGGTGATCATTTGCAAGAAACACATATATCAAATCATTATTTTGTATCAGTCAGTTCAGTTCAGTTGTTCAGTCATGTCTGACTCTTTGTGACCTCATGGACTGCAGCATGCCAGGCCTCCCTGTCCATCACCAACTCCCAGAGATTACTCAAACTCATGTCCATTGAATCAACCATCTCATCCTCTGTCATCCCCTTCTCCTCCTGTCCTCAATCTTTCCCAGCATCAGGGTCTTTTCCAATGAGTCAGTTTTTCACATGAGGTGGCCAAAGTACTGGAGTTTCAGCTTCAGCATCAGTCCTTCTCATGAATATTCAAAACTGATTTCCTTTAGGATGGACTGGTTGGATCTCCTTACAGTTGAAGGGATTCTCAAGAATCTCCTCCAACACCCACAGTTCAAAAGCATCAATTCTTCGGTGCTTAGCTTACTTTATAGTCCAATTCTCACATCCATACGTGAGTACTGGAAAAACCAAAGCTTTGATTAGACAGACCTTTGTTAGCAAAGTAATGTCTCTGCTTTTTAATATGCTGTCTAGGTTGGTCATAACTTTTCTTCCAAGGAGCAAGTGTCTTTTAATTTCATGGCTGCAGTCACCATCTGCAGTGATATTGGAGCAAAAAAAAAAAGTCTCTCACTGTTTCTATTACCTTAAACAAATACAATTATATATAATTGGGCTTCTCTGGTGGCTCAGCTGGTAAAAAATCTGCCTCCAATGTGGGAGACCTGGGTTTGATCCCTGGTTTGGGACGATCCCCTGGAGAAGGTAACGGCTACCTAACTCGAGTCTTCTTGCTTGGAGAATTCCATGGACTCTGTGGTCCATGAGGCTGCAAAGAGTTGGACATGACTGAGCAACTTTCACTTTTCTTTCATATATATATGTCATTTATAACTCAATAAAACTGGGGGGGGGGTGGGTTAAACTTTTACACATAAAAAGCACTATAAGACCTGTCCTAAACAGTCCCATATTGACATAAATTTGGTTGTGCACACACCTGGCATTATTTCCACATATATCTGTAGCACTGAAATCAGTATGACTATTAGTTATGTTTTGCTAACACTGATACCTCAATGTGAGCATTTCTCCTGAAAATGATCATCTCCAGAGGCTATACATTTACTCCAATGTCATCAACTGAGCTCAAGACATTTCTAAAACTCCTTTCAGAACTGCCTTTAAAGTCATATTCGTATAATTTATAGCCTGTCTTCAATTTTTATGAACCCTGTTTTAGAAGCATGGATGATTTTCCTTATTCACCATATATAGGTCCAAATAACTTGATTTTCCCCCAAAGCAAATTCCTGCCTAAGAGGGCAATGTTTGAAACTTCTGATGTTATTCAAAAGAGCATGACAAAAGCTCTAGAGACAGTTCCAAATAGGAATGACAGCATTGCTTTGATCAATGGTAGTATGTTAAGCTGAAGAAGACAACTCTAATTTTAAAGAGAGCAATTTTGGAGTTATAGGCTCTATATGATTGTTCCTTCCCCCCTACATCACTTATGTTAACTTAAAGTCATGCCTTTCAACTGTCAGCTAAAAAGCCTAGAATTCCAGTACTCATTTTAAGGCCAGACCTCGGTGTCATCATGCTATGTATCAATCCACTTAGATCTCCTTTCGTGGTGCCTGCTCAAATGCTGAGCCCCTCTCTGCAGCTTGCCAGATGTCCTCCTCTAAGAATTACTTTTCCCCTCAGGGCTATTGTGTTTACCTCTACGATATCCACTACTTAGCTGGTAATTGCTTCATGGAAGAGTTGGAGGACGTGGTTAGTTGTAGGAGGTCTTTTTAGGTGAACTTGTCAAACACATCACGTCTAACAGAAGGTTTTCCAGTGTCAGCACTATTGAACTTTTAGATTGGAAAACTGTTTGTTGCAGGGGGCTGTTTTGTGTATTATATAGGATAGATAGCACCATCTCTGGCCTCTATCCCCCAGATGCCAGTTGTGAGAACCAAAAATATGTCCAGACAATGCTGAAGGTCCCCCACAGGGCAAAACTGCCCCGGTAAAGAATCACTGACTACGCGAGAAACATGGAGATGTGTTGGTTTCTTTACAGAGTTTTAAATAATATACATTATGCTGAGACAAATTAGTTTGAAAGGTCAAATTTAAACCAAATAAAAGTATATTTTAATTAGTCAGTATAACAAAATCTGTATTTGGGGGGAAAAAAATGTGGTGCTTTCAGGTGAGACACTAACTCCACATGCCAGGTAGCAAGGTGTCCATTCTTTTTCATTCCACTAATATTCACTGAGTGTCTACCAAGCGAGAGATGCTCCCCTGGGCAATGGGGCTACAGTAGTGAACAAGACAGACAAGATTCCTGCTCTCAAGAAGCCTACAATTTAACAAGTTTGGGAGATGTTAAGTAACCCAGTGCGATATGTGCCATACCACAACAGGTGATAAGTATATTAATCATGTTTTTTATTGTCTCTCTATATTTTTTATTGTCTATATTTTATGATGTTTTGACATCTTGGCAGAGGGTTTTGTGGCAGGAGAGAGACTGCTAGTTAATTCCTAAAACAGTAAATAACATGCCTGGAAGCAATCCTTTCATATGAGAACCAGCCAATCTTGAGTCTCCACCCTCACCCATCTTTAACCCTCATCCGCCAAGCCAGTACTTCCCCTGCCCTAAATCAGTGTAGGTCCAGGTGTCAGACAAGTAGGACCGCCCCTATGCTCCAAAGCCTGCTGGAATTACTCCAACTAGCCAACCCTAAACTGTCTTCCTGCCCTGCTTTGCCTTCCCATGGGAAACAGTATAGACTGCGGCCTATGCTTTCCCCTCATTCCTTCCTAGGTCCTGACTGATATCGGTGCTTCCCTGTGTGACCCTGCATGGCACAACGTGCCCCCCTCCTCTCTACAAGTGTAGAGGCATTAACCTCACTTCTTTCAATGGCACTAATCTCTCTGTGTTGTCCCACAGTCACCCCTAAAAACGTAAATCCCACAGGTACACTCGTTGAGATGACACATAGAAAGGTTAACGTGTTCTTGTCAAGGGGACCAGAAGTGCTTCCTAGGGAAGGACAAGAGTTGGTAAGGAGGATACATGGGGAATACATTTCATGCAGGGAGACAAGAATATATAAACGGCCAGGTGTGACCAAGCTGGGGTAAGAGAGCAGAAATGCAGATTCACTCGGAATATTCATCCTGCAGGCAGCCAAAAGCCTTAAGTGTTTAAATCAGGTAAGTAGCAGGATTTACTCTGTTTTGCTAGAAGATCGTTCTGGCTGCTTTGTGGGGGCAGTGATCAGTTAGTAGATTTTTAAAGCAATATCAGGAAAGATTGATAGTATCCTGAATGAAGTTGGTGACTGGGAATGAACATGCACAGAGTAGGCATTCAACTTATATTTGTTGAATAAATTAAAAAAATGTAAGTTCACATGCTTGAGTCATAGGACAGTTTTTTTGGCAATTATTTTTATGGCAATTTATTTTAGTTTTGGAGATAATTCTAGTAATTATTTTTAAATCTACAGGTGATTAGAAACAAAAAAATTAAGAGAGGGGAGATGGAACTAGAGGTACACAGAGTCATACACACTGACAGGGCACTGAAAGCTAAAAAGTGAAAGAGAGGAAACTAAAAAAGCTTTGTTATGTGGCATTCCAGCATTCTTTAGTATAAATGCTAACATGTTCACAAATTTTAACAAAATACAATTTGAAAATTGATGCTGATGCAAAACTCTGTTAAGTCATCAAGACAGGATATGTAAACTTTTAATAGACTTATTATGCAATGGCAATTATTTTTAGTTTTTTAAAAATAATGTCACTGTGTCTTTCTTTTGCCTGTGCTGGGTCTTCGTTGCTGCACGCGGGCTCTCTCTAGCTGTGGGAAGTCGGGGTACTCTCTAGCTGTGGGAAGTCGGGGTACTCTCTAGCTGTGGGAAGTCGGGGTACTCTCTAGTTGCAGGGCATGGGCTTGTCACTGCAGCGGCCTCCCTTGTTGGGGTCACAGAGCACCCAGGCTTCAGTATTTGTGGTTTCTGGCTCTAGACCGCAGGCTCAATATTTGTGGCGCATGGCCTTGTTGCTTCCCATAGCAGGGATTGAACCTGTCTCTTCTGCATTAGCAGGCAGATTCTTTACCACCAAGCCACCAGGGAAGCCCTATTTTTAGTTTTTAAAGCAAAGGTTACATAAAAGTCAGAAAGATTCAAAGTGTAAAGTGATGATGCATTCCAGCTGAGCTTCCAGATAACTGGGATACGTGCATTATCTGGTGTAGCTCACTCTCTTATAGTGGGAAAGCCATATAAACAAGTTGCTGCCATAAGTGGAAATGCACTACGCAGAATGACACAATGGAATCTCTCGCCTTTCTTGTTTATAAACTCATAAAGACCGTGCTCCTTGCAAAGCACGTAAAGCACGACATGATGTTTCAAAGTGGCTACCCCACTGTTATGGGTGTTTTCTTTGTCAGTGTGTGCACGAATTTAGGGAGCTTTTTGCAATGTGAGTTCCCTCTCCGCCCTCCGCAGCACAGCACCGACATCACCATTCTGCCAGCTTCTGCAGTCAACAGGAGCTTCTCTCCACAAACTTACGACCGCGTTCTTAGACATTAAAATAAAGCTCACTCAGAAAATATTCCTAAATAGGGCACAATAGTTAAACTGAACTGGCAATGCTATAAATATTACAGGGCCAAAGTATATTTTTGTCCTTCTCTATGCCAGATGCCGTTAAGCCAACCGTTAATACACAAACTTTGTTTTTGTTGTCGTCAAGGAGAGTATGCAGCTTCTTCAAGACTATTTTAAATTCTGTGCCTCATTTCACATAAATATTTACCCAAAGGAAGGTGTTTGACAGTGAAAAATCTATACAGTGTCATAATCCTTTTACATAGAGCAGTATTTCCACTGTATAGACCTTGCTGAAGATATAAAAAACTCTCCCCTGGAAATCCCACTCACTGTGAGAAGAGAAAGAGGAAAAAGGAAAAAGTATCATCATTCTTCAAAAGTTAAAGTTTATAAAAAGAAAACGTCTTTGTCAAGAGGCCCAAACAGTTTGTCATGTGTTTAAAATATGTTTAACTCAGCAATATCAATGGAAAAAATAAAGAGTAATGGTGGATTATTTTTAAAAGCATCTGAAAATAACTCTGTGAAGTGAAAGTGTTAGTCATTCAGTCGTGTCCAACTCTTTGCGATCCTATGGACTATAGCACACCAGGCTCCTCTGTCCATGGAACTTTCCATGCAAGAATACTGGAGTGCTTTGCCATTTCCTTCTCCAGGGGATCTTCCCAACGCAGTGATCAGACCTGGTCTCCCGCATTGCAGGCAGATTCTTTACCATCTGAGCCACCAGGGAAGCCCCAAAATAAGTATCGTACATATTTTACAAATAAAAAAATCTCAACATACTTTAATACAACCTCTGAAACAGAGATTAAACTATATATATATTAGCATGGCTATACTGGAACATTTAACAATTAATAAAAACATGTTCAGGGAAAATCACAGTGAGGCTATTAGTGAAAAACACGTCTTTTAAACACTGTTCCAACTTGTATAACAATAACTTTTCTAGAGACTTTTTAGAAATATTCCAGAAACATCATTTTCTAGTGGCTTTGCCTGCAATAAGTAAACATATCCTAAAAGAAATGATAATATACTAGTTCAGTTCAGTTCAGTTCAGTTGCTCAGTCGTGTCCGACTCTTTGCGACCCCATGAACTACAGCATGCCAAGCCTCCCTGTTCATCACCAACTCCCAGAGTTCACTCAGACTCATGTCCATCGAGTCAGTATGCCATCCAGCCATCTCATCCTCTGTCGTCCCCTTCTCCTCCTGCCCCCAATCCCTCCCAGCATCAGAGTCTTTTCCAATTAGTCAACTCTTCGTGTGAGGTGGCCAAAGTACTGAAGTTTCAGCTTTAGCACCATTCCTTCCAAAGAACACCCAGGACTGGTCTCCTTTAGGATGGTCTGGTTGGATCTCCTTGCAGTCCAAGGGACTCTCAAGAGTCTTCTCCAACACCACAGTTCAAAAGCATCAATTCTTTGGCGCTCAGCTTTCTTCGCGGTCCAGCCCTCACATCCATACATGACCGCTGGAAAAACCATAGCCTTGACTAGATGGACCTTTGTTGGCAAAGTAATGTCTCTGTTTTTGAATATGCTATCTAGGTAACCAATATAAACTAAACACCTGTTACATGCCAGGCACTCCATTTAGCACTTTACATTTTGTGACCTGAGCCTTGCAGCAACCACAGAAAAGGTTTTTCTGTAATAAAATATTATTTCCTCTATGGAGAAGCTGAGGCTGGGTATTCAAAGCCCCACCAGCTGCCAGGTCAGGGTACAAGGATTCAAACCCTGTCAGTCTGACCACATCCTAGAGATCTAGTAGTGTGCCAACCCACTCCTCCTGCAGCTTGTGGCCGACTGGTCACGGTGAACTTCAAACAATCCAACAGTACAGAGAGCCCACCTCATCTGAGGGGGTAGGTGCATTCCAAGACTCCCAGTGGATACTTGAAAATGCAGATAGTACTGAGTCCTACACATACTGTTTTTTTTCTTATATAAACATAGCTATGATAAGGTTTAATATATAAATTAGGCACAGTAAGTGATGAATAACAATAACTAACAATAAAAGCAGAACTACACTGCCATAATAGGGATATGAATGTGGTCTCTCCTAAATATCTTATTGTGCTGTGTTCACCCTTCTCCTTTTGATGACATGAGATGATAAAATGCCTAAGCGATGAAGTGAGGGGAATGATGAAGGCATCGTGACCTAGTGTGAGGCTACTATTGGCCTTCTGACAGCACCTCAGAAGGAGGATCATCGCTTCAGGCGATCCTGGGTCATGTAGCCCCAACGATGTCGATGGCTGGATGTCAGGAGCAGAGGAGGTCGGTGGTTGGGAGTGAGGATGGAGGGCAGGATGATGGAGTGGAATTTCATCATGCTACTCAGAATGGCATGAAATGTATTTATTTATTTAAAAAATGGGGGTGCACCATGCAGCTTACAGGTTCTTAGTTCTCCCAACTAAGGATCAAGCCCATGCCCCTTGCAGTGGGAACCCCAACTGGCCTGCTAAGGAATTCCTTGGCATGCAATTTAAAACTTATGAATTGCTTATTTATGGAATTTTCCATTTAATATTTTCAGCAGTTGACCACTGGTAATTGAAACTGAGGAAAGTGAAACTGTGGATAGGGGTGGACACGTACAGGTGCTCTGAAAGAAAAGTAGAGAATGCTTTTAGAGACTATACAGCTCAGGCTATCAGGGGAGAATCTAGAGTAAATGATCCTTGGCCTAAGAGGTATTAGAAGGAGTTGGGCAAAGAGATGGGGAAAGCTCCAAGCAGCATAGGGAATGTAGGGAAAGGACTTGAGGCAGAAAGAGTGGATTCTACTAGTGAAACAGAAAGAAAATGAATATATCTGAAATGTATTAACTGAGAGAATGGAGGGAGATGGGCTTGGACGTGCAGACCATGTGAGGAATTTTGTATTCATCCTGAATGCCATGGAAATCGATTGAAGAGATCTGAGTAAACAGAATGATGCTGTTTGCAGTTGAAAGTCCTCTGGCTGCTGGTTGGAAAATGGACCAAAGGATGGGAAGAGAGCAGTCTGGAGACCACTGCAGGAGTCCCAGGTCACTGATGCTGATTCCCGAACTGGTGGCGGCAGGAAGGTTGCAAGAAAGGAAATGAGCTTGAGGTGTCTGTAGAAGTAGATTGACAAGACTTGGTGGTGGATTAATTGAAGAGGGAGATCTAGAAACCTCATCAGAGGCTTTCCTTAAGTCAGTGCTCAACTCCTTCCCACTTCTGTTGTGTCTGATGGAGACCAGCCCTTTTCAGAGATAATACCAGTGCAAATATTTTATGAAAGGATAACCATGGATGTAACAGTTATTGGTTAGTGGTAATAGGTTGTCAGTGTAACTAAATTTTCTTGGTGTTTCTAGGTGGGAGAGGTAGACAAAGAGGTGGGAGAAAGCTCTCTACCGCTAAAGAACAGCTGTTACATCTCCCTTACAAATGCTTCAAGTTGCAGATCCTGGGGGTTGGAACTGTGTTGGAGAACATTAATGGTTAGGACAGAATTCACAGTTCAAATGACAGAATCCAAAGGCATGTTGATGTAATGCTTTCTCATTAACTTCTTTGGGACAATAAAAAGAATTATCTTTAAAAACAAAATAGTATATGTTATATGTGTGTGTGTGTGTGTGTATATATGTATATATATATATATATATATATATATATATATACACTATTATACTGGAAAAGGAAATGGCAACCCGCTCCAGTACTCTTGCCTGGAAAATCCCACAGACAGAGCAGCCTGGTGGACTATAGTCCATGGGGTCGCAAAGAGTCAGACATGCCTGAGCAACCAAGCACATACTACTATATACAAATGTAAAATATATATATATAATAAATCACAAAATCAATATATATTAATGCTATCTATTATTTAGGCACTTGTTTATTAGAATACTAATAATTCAAGTCTACAACAACAGAAATAAGTAATTAGGCCCAATATCAATGGCTGGAGATTAGCAGAATCATGTTCTAAGACATATTTTTTGCCCACATTCTGCAGGTATTTTAGTTTAACTTCTGAGATTGATTCTACAGACTGCTACTTAGGTGATTCTCTGCAAGATTTCGTCTTCTTTTCCTCAGCATCTTTCTACATATGGCAATAAACCACTTCCCAATGGCCATGTGGACAGTCTCTTTGTCAGTATATGGAACTGAATACCTGAGTATGGAATTGCCTAGCCATAATTCATATAAAGAAGAAAAGTCAAAAGAGTGAGGGTGTTTTGACTCTGTCAACATTAATAACATTGGAGAGAATGGAGCATGTTGAGCCTGGAAAAGGGAGACTAAGAATGACTATCTTGCTGCTGCTGCTGCTGCTAAGTCGCTTCAGTCGCGTCTGACTCTGTGTGACCCCGTAGACAGCAGCCCACCAGGCTCCGCCATCCCTGGGATTCTCCAGGCAAGAACACTGGAGTGGGGTGCCATTTCCTTCTCCAACGCATGAAAGTGAGAAGTGAAAGTGAAGTTGCTCAGTCGTGCCCGACTCTTGGCGACCCCATGGACTGCAGCCTTCCAGGCTCCTCCATCCACGGGATTTTCCAGGCAAGAACACCGGAGTGGGGTGCCATTGCCTTCTCCAATGACGATCTTAACTATCTCAATATATATTAGAAAACCTGTCATGTGGCCACAAGAGTAAAACAAGGCTCAGTGGATAAGGAAGCAAATTTATGCTCAACGTAGAGAAGGCCTTTCCCAGTAGAATTGTTCAAAATTCACACAGGCTATGGTGGCTCACTGTCACAACAGACACTAAATGACTATTTTTGGCGTCAATGTTTTGTAAAGTTCTGCCAGTTTGTTGGACTAAACAGGTTGTCTGGCAATATTAGAAAGTCTAGCTTGGATTCTAAGTCTCCTCCTATTCCTAAGATGCTCTATGTAACTAGCAACGTCTTTAGCCCCCTTCTCACCATTCTAACATCACAGGTCTCTAGCTGGTGTTTGGGGTGGTTCACTGGCATCACACTGGGGGTTGGGAGGAGCTGAAGCCACATTAAGAAATGAGTGCATTTTGTTTCTCTGGCTACAGTGACTGGGTCATTTCTTGGGAATTCTGGGACAAATATGGTTTATTCCCACCAGTTATGGATAAGAGGCATGTGGCTTCTGCCATAACTGGCAGTCACCTTAGGATCACAGGGGAGATCTTATATAGAATGAAGAAACAAGGAAATCAAGCAAAGAGCTGGAGAGAGAAGGACCCAGACCTGGTCAAGTTGTGGACACCAGCAGATCGAGCCATGCCTAAAGCTGCCTTTCTCGGCTTTTCAATCACGTGGACTTTTCAATTACATGAGCCAGTGAAGTTTATTTTTGGTTTAGGCGGTTTGAGTGTGTTTTCTACACATGTAAACAAATGATACCTAACTCCAGTTCTTATCCAAATATGTGTAAAGTCATCCATTCTCAGAAACATAGTGAAAAAGAGACAAGCTGCATTTTGCATGCAAGGATCCACTTAAAAACCAAGAGATCTCTTAATTTTAATCTCTGAATCATATAAACTCAATTTATGTCAAAATCTGGCTTCTGTAACCATCAGTATCTCTTTTGGGACAAACTACGTTAATCAACACTGCAACTAAATATTTACTAAGGATTTAAAACAGATCTAAAGCAGTCTTACAGAAAACTTTTCCTTCTACTTGCCTAAATTTAATCCTTCTTCCTCCATGCAGGGCTACTGTCAATGAAACACACAGTTACAATCAATTTAGACATCCTATGGGTTAATGACCTTGTGAACTGATATTAAACGCTTAAATAGTTTATTGGTTTACTTTAAGTTTACTTAAAGTTTTCTCAACACTTAGAACTGTAAGAACCTTAAGCTATTTTACATGTTTTCTAATCTTTCATATTTTGATTTTATAGAATTTGGCTTTTGATTTCCATATCAGTAGGTCATCCTCAATGGGTTCAAATTTCACTGTCCTCTACTTATCTGTGTCTATATGTAAATTGAAAAATGAAACCACAGTCACACACTAAAGCCAAATGTTACCATCACCTTGCTTCCCAGCTGCTGGTTTGTGGTCCATTAAAGTGTTAAGACACTGATTTTTTTCCTTCAATCCTCTGGGCAGCTATGCAGGGCCCAGACAAACCCAGACCCTAGATCAGAAGCCAAAGGCAAGAAGCAACCTTGTCTGTTCACCCAAAATGCAATGAAAACATTTTCATTTCCTATGTGTAGCACCACAACAAAAAGTCCATGATGCACTACCCTAAATAGCACTGCTTAAAGATTCTACCTTGTCCCTCTTTTATTGAACTTGGTAGCTTCTGACTCTGGAAACCTATAAAAAATATTGTTTTGCTGGCATATTGGTAAAGGAAGCTAAGCTTTCCTTTGAGTTTGAATTCAAAGAATTCCAAAAACTCCAAAATTTACTTTCTTTTTCAGTATTGAGATAAAATATTTTCACTTGTCTCTTTCCCTTGAAAATTACTTTCATATTCTTTTACTCCCTCTTATGAAAATGAATTTTAGCAAGTGCTGGCTGTGAAAAAATTGTGAATTTTCAGGGTAGAGCATATTATACATGACTCATTAACGAGACTCCTTGTAACACAGAGATGTGAGAAATGTTGCAGAGATAACACAACCTGGCCCTTGGAAAATGTGTAAGGGACACTGCAGAAAGAGGGGAACTTCTTCCATGATGATGCCAATGAACTACCAAGAACCTGCCTGTTACTCTCATTAGCAATGGTTATTCACCACTTCAGATTTTAAATTGCAGAGAGCAAATTCCTATATAGGTGCTCTCACGTTGCAACTTAATGTTGACACAGGAAATACCATTTTATGGCAAGCACTAACCCTAAATAGGGTCTGTGCCCAGTTTCCATGAAGATTTCTTGGAAATCTTATCCATGAGCCAGGATAAAGTAATTGAGTATCAATAGCACCAGAAATCTGACAATTTGTTGGCTAAAGTTTAAATTTTTCAACTGATCAATTGCTTCAAGATGCTTGCTTTCAAAGGATAAAATTTCCTATTTTATTAACAATAATCAGCCAGATACAAGCTCAAAACTCTGCTCTGTTTCTGATGGCAGGACAGGAAGCTTTTCAGAGCACTTATTTTTCCTAAACTAGAATTTTCCTTTGAATCTCACACTAAGTGTTGCCTTATTCCTTGTGAGGTCAGCACTGCCTCTATCTCAGAATACAGGTAGGTCAACGAAAACGCTCTCATGTATTTTCAAACATCATGGGATCTTTGAAGTGAAAACTCATAAAGAGTTGAAAGCGCTATTATTAGAAGTCTTTTTGGAAGTTTATACCATTTTGGTCAGAACGAAAATGCCTGCTGAAGAAAGAGATTACAAGGCTGTGGAGAGCCAGAATCAAATGGTTCAGAGCAGCTGGCACACTGCTTATGCTTCACTGTGCTAAATGTGCCCCTTCCAAAATGGGCAATAGAAACACAGTAGTTTAAAAGCATGCTGAAAGTTTGAGCAGTGAGAAGTGTTTGATTCAGAGGAAAAAACAAACTTGTGTTTGTAGAATTCAAATTAATGACTGTTGTAGTAAAGAGTTTTCAACCAGGAGATAAACAAATATTTGCTGATTTTTAAATTATGCATAAATTGACCCTTATTGACGCCAGTTGTTTTTGTTTTAGTCACTGAGTCGTGTCTGACCCTTTGCAACCCCATGGACTGCAGCACACAGGATCCTCTGTTTTCCATTGTCTCCCAGAGTTTGCTCAAATTCATGTCCATTGAGTTAGTGATGCCATCCAACCATTTCATCCTTTGTCACCCCCTTCTCCTGCCCTCAATCTTTCCTATCAAGGTCTTCTTCAATGAGCTCTCTCTTCACATCAGGTGGTCAAAGTATTGGAGTTTCAGCTTCAGCATCAGTCCTTCCAGTGAATATTCAGGACTGACTTCCTTTAGGATTGACAGGTTTGATCTCCGTGGGATTCTCAACAGTCTTCTCCAGCACCACAGTTCAAAAGCATCAATTCTTTGGTGTTTAGCCTTCTTATGGTCCAACATTCACATCCATATATGACTACTGGGAAAACCATAGCTTTGACTATACAGACCTTTGTCAACAAAATGATGTCTCTGCTTTCTGATACATTGTCTAGGTTTGTCATAACTTTTCTTCCAAGGAGCAAGCGTCTTTTAATTTTGTAACTGCAGTCACCATGCTCAGTGATTTTGGAGCACCCCAAAATAAAATCTGTCACCGTTTACACATTTTCCCCATCTATTTGCCATCTATTTACTTTGGCCCCTGATGTGAAGACTTGACTCACTGGAAAAAACCCTGATGCTGGGAAAGACTGAAGGCAGGGGGAGAAGCGGACGAGAGGATGAGATGGTTGGATGGCATTACTGACTTGATGGACATGAGTTTGGGCAAGCTCTGGGAGTTAGTGATGGACAAGGAAGCCTGGCATGCTGCAGTTGTTGGGGTTGAGAAGAGTTGGACACAATTGAGAGACTGAACTGAACTGAACTGATTTGCCATGAAGCGATGGGACCAGATGTCACGATCTTAGTTTTTTGAATGTTGAGCTTTAAGCCAGCTTTTTCACTCTCCTCTTTCATCTTCATCAAGAGGCTCTTTAGTTCCTCTTCACTTTCTGCCATTAGAGTGGTATCATCTATATATCTGAGGTTGTTAATATTTCTCCCAGCAATCTTGATTCCAGCTTGTGCTTCATCCAGCCCAGTATTTTGCATGATGCTCTGCATATAAGTTAAATAAACAGGGTAACAATATACAGTCTTGACATACTCTTTTCCCAATTTTGAATCAGTCTGTTGATCCATATCCAGTTTTAACTGTTGCTTCTTGACCTGCATACAGGTTTATCAGGAGACAGGTAAGGTAGTATGGTATTCCTATGTCTAAGAAATTTCCACAGTTTGTTGTGATCCACACAGTCAAAGGCTTCAGTGTGGTCAATGAAGCAGAAGTAGGTGTTTTTCTGGAATTTCCTTGCTTTTTCTGTGATCCAGTGGATATTGGCAATTTGATCTGTTTCCTCTGCCTTTTTGAAATCCAAGTTGTACATCTAGAAGTTCTCCTTTCACGAACTGTTGAAGCCTAGCTTGGAGGATTTTGAGCATTACCTTGCTAGCATGTGAAATCAGCTCACTTGTAAGGCAATTTGAACATTCTTTGGCATTGCCCTTCTTTGGGATTGGAATGAAAACAGACCTTCTCTAATCCTGTAGCCATTGCTGAGTTTTCCAAATTTCCTGACATATTGAATGCAGCACTTTAACAGCATCATCTTTTAGGATTTGAAATAGTTCAGCTGGAATTCCATCACCTCCACTAGCTTTGTTCATAGTAATGCTTCCTAAGGCTGACTTGACTTCACACTCTAGGATATCTGGCTCTAGGTGAGTGATCACATCATTGTGTTATCCAAGTCATTAAGACCTTTTTTTGTGTAGACATCCCATAAATGTCTGAGGCATTTTTTGGCAATCCCAACCAAAGAACTCTTGATTCAATGAGCCAAAGGAATGGAAAGAGATCCATGGTATACAGGTGGGTAGTAATGAACTGGGTGTGGAGCTGGTTTCCGAGAATCTGGCATCCTACTAATTTGCTCTCAGAATTTGATATGCCTCACTCCCAGCTATTTCTGATCTGTGTAGCAGAGCTGAATTCTGCCTACAGTTTAGATTATAGAGAAAATAAGTGATATCAATTCAAATTTTTTTCTTTCTTCCAGAGAGAGTCAAGCTTCCTGGGAATATGGCACTGAAGTATAAAATTTTTCCAAAGGAGCCTACTATTTTGTAAGTGTTCAATAAATATTAAAAACAAGAGTAGCCTAATGACCTAATGTACAATCCTATAGAGTCCTTCAACTTAAGGAGCTAATAATTCTCATAAATTGAAATGTCAGCTGTGTAATAGTTTAATACCATAGCAAGGACCCAAACTAGTAATCAGAAGGCCTATGTTCTCATTCCAGCTCTGCTACTGAAAGCTCTATAAATGCAGACAAGTCACAAACTTTTCAATAGCCAATGTACATACTTATGAATCCCCAATTTCTCAGATTTACTGTAATAATCCAACAATGTTCTTTTAAAATTGGAAGGCCCTATAAATTGAAAATCTGTGTAAGACGTGATGGTATTATCATATCTTAGTTAACATAACTTAATAGATATAATTTAATAAACTATATAATTAAATATTTATTGAATATAGCACTCATTTTAACTCTTAATCCAACTCAGAAAATATTACTTTGAGTCATCATCATGGGTAAAGAATTCACAAGGCAGATATTCCCTATCCTTAAGGTAGTCATAATCTAACAAAGGTGACAGACCTAGATATAGCCACTCATTTATTTGGCAAATATTTGCTGAATTCCTACTAGATAACAGGCACAAATATGAAAAGGTCCTGTACCATGACATCAAGGAGCTTGTATTTCAGTAAGAAAGGGAAACTTTTTTTTTTTTCAGTCTGTGAATTATTCTGTACAATACACGAATGCTTTAATGGAAGTATGCATAACAGTTTAAGAGTAGAAGTGGAAAGGGAACAATGGGGAAGACAAGAAAGTACTAAAATATGATGACTAGTACAACTGATGAAAAGCGCAAGATACAATTTATGCTAAAACCCCACCTATGTGACCTTTTCCAGGTTACGTGGTTCCTCTATTAGTTTCTGGATAGGTAAAATGGGCGGGTGGGGGAATGTGTTATCTTCCTCATAGGGCTTCTTTGTGAATTAAATGAGACAATGCAGAAAATATTTTTGCACCTAGTGCATGATAAATGCTTAACAAATGTTTAATTATTGTTATCACATTTATGTCCCATCTTTATTCTCTCTGAATGCCTAATAAGATGTTATATACATAACTGGTTCTCTAAATTCTTAGCTACAGCCCTACAGAGTTATTATTATGAACGTTAATCTAAAGGATTATCATAATAAATATCTATTCCAACAACAGAACACTGAAGAGGTGATTTTTGTTTACTAAATTAATACCATCCACTTACTTTCTTAGGCATTTGATTTTTCTCTTCTATGAGCAGAATGAAGAAAAAATAAATCAGAAACAAAATATACATATTGATAAATCATGGACTGGGGGTTCTAATTAATGGAATCTGACTTAAGCCAGATAAATCTATTTGTTATGATAATCACTATATATTTTTTGTTTAAAAAGCTCATGTATACTTTTTTGGAAGTTTCCATCATAGTTAATTTAATTTACTGCAATTTTGTAGGCTCTTGGGAGATAACTGAAGGATTCTGTACACATACAAACACACAAAATGAGGATCTGAAAAAAATCATTTATCTAAAGTGAGAGGTAGGATTCAAGAGGAAGAAATGAGGTATGCATTTTTCTATTAAAAATTAAAAGCCAGCTCTCCTCTACTGGGGAAATTATTTCTTTTTCTATATTATTAGCCAAAGTGAGATAAGAAACCTCTTGATTTTAAAGCTTTAAGAGGCATTTGATTTTCTAAAAGGACAGTCTGAATAAATTCTTTATGTTGATATGAACTTAAAGATATAAATGACTCAGTTACTCATGCAAAAACATTAATCTTGATTTTTAAAAGATCCAAAAAACTGTCCAGTTTATATTTTTATGACAAATAAAAAATAGCATTCAACTGATGTTTTTTTTCCAATATGCATCTATTTTTTTTCCTCCAGTTTTTTTGAGATATAATTGACATATAGCATTGTATTGGTTTTAGGTGTACAACACAATGATTTGATATATGTATATACTGTGAAACAATCACTACAATAAGTTCATATTCATCACCTCACAAAGTTACAAACTGATTTTTCTTGTGGTCAGAAGTTTTAAGATCTTACTCTTGTGGCCACTTTCATATATAAGATATATATTGTTAGCTATAGTCACCATGCTATACATTACACTCCAGAACTTATTCAACCGGCTTTATCTTTTGCTTCTGCTCACTCTTTCTTTTTCCTTTCCTCTCTCCTTTCTCTTCCCCTCCATCCTTCCCTCTTTCCCTCTCTTCTTTCATCCCTTCTATTCTTCTCTTTCTTTTTTCCTTTCTCTTTATCCCTACCTTTCACTTTTTTTTTTTTTTTTTCTTTATATAGCCTGGGACCAGGATCTTTCCTAAGTGCTGGCAAAGAAACAGTGAATAAGATAGAAATGATTCCTTCCTCAGAGCTTACAATCTTCTATGGAAAACTGTTAATTTAATGAGTGTTTTTATTACAACATTAGAAGTGTGATAGTCAGGCAGGTACAGTGTAGGACAAGAGACCATTACTGTGGAATGTTTAGTTCATGAACAAGAAACAGCTCATTATCCAGGGTTTTCAAAGTTGCTTTACAATGTACTATGTAGGTATTTATGTATACGTATATAAAAACAAAAACACAACATAAGCAGACTTTGACTCACAGTATCCCAGGGTGATTAGGTCTAAGCATCTTGGCTCACTTTAATAGGCCTAATCCTCTTCACCAGACATTTATAAAATAAAGGAACAAATAAAAAAAGGTTAAAGACAAAAAACATCCTTTTGGATCTACGCGGGGATAACCTGAAACTTTTTGAGTAATGTCTAATCTTTCTAAAGAAATGTCACTGCACACATCTGAATGTCTGGAACTAGTCTGGATTTTCAAGTCTCAAAGTATCAGTTATGACCTAATAAGACCTATGCCATCTGTTTTCTTCTTGCTTGGAGAAGCTTTTTTTAGTTTACTCTAGAAGGACATATTTTAAATGTATTTCTTCCCACACAAATTTATATGTAGGTTGGCAAGCTTTCTCAAAGGTCAACACTTCTGACTTCATCATAAGTCAGAAGTGTTTTTTTTCCTATAGTATAATCACCAGTGACTGTTTTTCAAATGCTTTTTATAAGTTTTGATCCTGACCAATTAGCAAATAAAGCCTTACATGGACCGATTAGTTCGGAACAAACAAACCTCTTGCCATAAAATATCAACACTTCTTAAAGGGTAGTTCAGTTCAGTCGCTCAGTCGTGTCCGACTCTTTGCGACCCCATGAATCGCAGCACGCCAGGCCTCCCTGTCCATCACCAACTCCCGGAGTTCACTCAGACTCGCATCCATCGAGTCGGTGATGCCATCCAGCCATCTCATCTTAAAGGGTAACACATCAGCAATTACTAATTTACTGTGCCTACCTGTCTTCTGGGAAGATGGCGGCTGGCCAGGCAGGAATATCCAGGCTTGTTTGAAAGCTCACTCTGGTTGCCTAGCAAATCTCCTGTCACGGGAGTCAGGCAGCCCACCCTCTGCAGATCCTGAGCACCAACCGGACACCCTCCTTCTCTCAGGTTGAGGTCCAAGCACAACTGCTTTTTAAATAAGAGAATAGTTTCTCCTTTTCTGTAATCAGCCCATATACATTTTTAACACAGAGCATTATGAAGTTTGAAATGGGGGTGAAGTTTAATATTTCTAGATAAATAGAGTTTCCTGACCAATTTCTATATAATACCAGCACAAGATATATAAGCAGAATGCTTTTTTTTTCAAGATGGATAGCAAAACTAAATTTTCCAAAAACCCAAATTATATCCATAGAATATATATGTAAAACTAACAGCAGCTACCAGATATCTTGTAGCAGCAACAGCCTTTGCAAATTCTCAGTCATCCATGGAAAACTAAACATCCATTAATATCCAAAGTTCTGTCATGATTGTAACTCTTCAACCATTTTTAGAAAAAAACAAACCCTAGAATAACATTATTAAAAGCAACCCTGGGTCAGCATGGTGGCCAGTACGTATCATAATGCAGAGTCAAGTCTCCACATTCATAGAGACATAATATAGTAATAGTACTATCTTGCAGCTATACTACTCCGCTGCTGGTCCAAAATACAAAAGATATATATATATATTTTTTTACAAATCTACTTTTCTACTACAGAATGCTAATCAACAACACACTTTCTGTTTCCCCCTTCCTCTCTCTCTCCCTCTCCCTTCTCCTCCCCTCTATCTCTCTTGTGCAATTTCATGAAAATTCTGGGAAGCAGCTTGGTGATGGAAAAATACTGTCTGACAGTCAGGGCAATTAAGTCTAGACCCTTCTCAGACACCACCTGGTTGCATAGCTTTACTTTTCTGCACCTCAGTTTCCTCATCTGAAAAAGGACAAGATTGGCCAAGGTAATCTTAGGATCTTTCCTAGTCCCAACATTTTATGTCTTGGCTCTAGTATAAACTGAAGAGAATCAGCAGCCACTATGAGCTGGAAAAATAAGAGTAAAGGTCTGAATAATGTCAAATCTTGGAGTTTTGTTTAAATGCAGAAAATATCTGTGGTAGGAATCTCATCTTGCTCCTCCGCCCAGCACCTGCTAGGGTCCAGGCAAGGCTGTGCATGTTAGACACACTGGTGGCAGAGGGCTAGAGGAGGTTTTGTGTTTTGCTGAAGGCGAAAAAACAAGAAGGCTCCAGGAAGAGAATTCAATAGATGGTGTCTCCCTAAGCACTCCTCTAAGAAAGAGGTGTCAATCTACGGACTGGGATGGTTCAGGTGGGACTAACAGAGGATGAGTCCCTGCTGCCTCTGTGTCTGCCTGCTAAGGTGGGCCCCAGGGAGGGCAGTGTATTCTTACTACTATGGACAGACATGTGGCGGAGCAGACTCCGCTGCTGGCCTTTGGCAGACTCAGGAGAGCTGGAAGACAGCACCCTGGCTCCTCTGGTGAAAGGCATATTTGGACTATAATAGTAATAATTTACCTATATTACAGGAAAAGGAAATGGCAACGTACTCCGGTACTCTTACCTGGAGAATCCCATGGACAGAGGAGCCTGGTGGGCTTCAGTCCATGGGGTCGCAAGAGTCGGACACAACTTAGCAGCTACACCACCACCACCACAACCTTTATTACAGTTTATAACTTATAGCATCTTAGAGTTTTTGTTTTATTCAGTCAGTTCAGTCACTCAGTCATGTCCGACTTTTTGAGACCCCATAAACCACAGCACACCACTCCTCCCTGTCCATCGCCAACTCCTGGGATTCACTCAAACTCATGGCACCCCACTCCAGTACTCTTGCCTGGAAAATCCCAGGGACAGGGGAGCCTGGTGGGCTGCCGTCTATGGGGTCGCACAGAGTCGGAAACGACTGAAGCGACTTAGCAGCAGCAGCAGCATGTCCATTGAGTCGGTGATGCCATCCAGCCATCTCATCCTCTGTCATCCCCTTCTCCTCCCACCTTCAATCTTTCCCAGCATCATGGTCTTTTCAAATGAGTCAGGTTTTCGCATCAGATGGCCAAAGTATCGGAGTTTCAGCTTCAGCATCAGTCCTTCCAATGAACACCCAGGACTGATCTCCTTTAGGGTGGACTGGTTGGAACTCCTTCCAGTCCAAGGGATGTGCAGTAGTTTGAGCATTCTTTGGCATTGCCTTTCTTTGGGATTGGAATGAAAACTGACCTTTTCCAGTCCTGTGGCCACTGCTGAGTTTTCCAAATGTGCTGGCGTATTGAGTGTAGCACTTTCACAGCATCATCTTTCAGGATTTGAAATAGCTCAACTGGAATTCCATCACCTCCATTAGCTTTGTTCGTAGTGATGCTTCCTAAGGCCCACTTGACTTCACATTCCAGGATGTCTGGCTCTAGGTGAGTGATCACACCATCATCATTATCTGGGTCGTGAAGATCTTTTTTGTACAGTTCTTCTGTGTATTCTTGTCACCTCTCCTTAATATCTTCTGCTTCTGTTAGGTCCATACCATTTCTGTCCTTTATTGTGCCCATCTTTGCATGAAATGCTCTTCTGTATCTCTAATTTTCTTGAAGATATCTCTAATCTTTTCCATTCTATTGTTTTTCTCTATATCTTTGCATTAATCACTGAGGAAGGCTTTCTTATCTCTCTTTGCTATTCTTTGGAACTCTGCATTCAGATGCTTATATCTTTCCTTTTCTCCTTTGCTTTTTGCTTCTCTTCTTTTCACAGCTATTTGTAAGGCCTCCCCAGACAGCCATTTTGCATTTTTGCATTTCTTTTTCTTAGGGATGGTCTTGATCCCTGTCTCCTGTACAATGTCACGAACCTCCATCCATAGTTCATCATTCACTCTGTCTATCAGATCTAGTCCCTAAGTACACCTTTAAATAATGTGCCTCTTGTAACTGACTGTGTTTTTCACCATGCTTTGACTGCTAGAAAGTTCCGAGCCTAATCTGCAGCCTGGCTCTCAGGTTACCATGTATTTTTGTACAGGTGTGCACTGCACCACTCAGGGGGTGCTATGTTCCCTTCTGAGTAGGTGTCAGAACCATTTAATCAAGGCAGAAGAAACAATCCATTAGTCATCCTTATTATTCTTTCCCCCACCTCCAACGGATCATCCTAGTCTTTCCACTGTATGACGCAGGCGTTCCTCAACCATATCCTGTTCCTCTTAACCTGCTGCAGCTGCCACAGTTCACCTCCTCAGTGTATTCTACAGTTGCAATAGCTTCTCAGCAGCTCCAGACATGTATAAAAAAGCAAAAGATTTTTTTTTCCTCTCCCAGATGGCTCAAGAATTATGTGAATAAATTTCACTCTCACTAAGACTCTTGAGAGTCCCTTGGACTGCAAGGAGATCCAACCAGTCCATTCTAAAGGAGATCAGCCCCGGGTGTTCTTTGGAGGGAATGATGCTAAAGCTGAAACTCCAGTACGTGGGCCACCTGATGTGAAGAGTTGACTCATTGGAAAAGACCCTAATGCTGGGAGGGATTGAGGGCAGGAGAAGGAGGGGACGACAGAAGATGAGATGGCTGCATGGCTTCACCGACTCGATGGGCATGAGTTTGGGTGAACTCTGGGAGTTGGTGATGGACAGGGAGGCCTGGCGTGCTGCGATTCATGGGGTCGCAAAGAGTCAGACGCGACTGAGGGACTGAACTGAACTGAACTGAACTGAATGCTTTGAATAGCTCACTATTACACACTGACAGGACAAAATCCAAGATCTGCATCCAGGCTTACAAAGGCCTCCCTAATGTGGCCCCTGTCCACCTCTCCAGTTCACGTCCTGTAATCCCCAGCTCTGTTCTCCACTCACAGAGGTGCTTGTAGTTCCCCACACACCCATCGGGCCATGCCTTCTCGCCATTTCATATATTGTTCCATCTGCTCCACTTGCATTTCTCCTCATCTGCCTCAAGAAAATCTACTACTGTCTCCCCTGTAAGACTACATTTTGGAGGCAGTATGTTAGTCACACAGTCATGTCCCACTCTTTGTGACTCCATGGACTAAAGCCCGCCAAGCTCCATGGGATTCTCCAGGCAAGACTACTGGAGTGGGTTGCCATTCCCTTCTCTAGTTGGAGGCAGGGTCTGTGTCTAATTGGTCTTTGTTTTCCCAGTTCCTAGCAAGACAAGGGTTGGAGAGTAAGAGGGACAAATTACTATATATAAAATAAATAAGCCACAAGGGTATATAGCACAACACAGGAAACACACCCAATATTTTATAATAACTACAATGGAATATAGCCTTTAAAAATTGTGAACTATTTTGACTCCTTGAAGCTCATATAATAATGTACATCAACTATTCCTCAATAAAACAAAACATTGGAATTTTTTAGACATTTTTAAAATGTCTTGGAATCCTGAAACATCAAGGTTGGGAAACTGTCATACTGAGATTTCAGGATACCAACTCTGTATCTATAATTGAAACCTGAACCCAGCAGGCAAAGAGTTAACAATCATACATGGCACCCCTAAGTTCATGGGGAACTCTTACTGTCTTTAAGATAGATCCCACCCCTCTTCTTCCAAATGTACTGGAGGCAGAATTAAACTGACCTTCAGTTCAGTTTGTCCTGTCAGTGTGTAATAGTGAGCTATTCAAAGCATTCAGTTCAGTTCAGTTCAGTTCAGTCCCTCAGTCGCGTCTGACTCTTTGTCTAACTGTTGCTTCCTGACCTGCATACAGATTTCTCAAGAGGCAGGTCAGGTGGTCTGGTATTCCCATCTCTTTCAGAATTTTCCACAGTTTATTGTGATCCACACAGTCAAAGGCTTTGGCATAATCAATAAAGCAGAAATAGATGTTTTTCTGGAACTCTCTTGCTTTTTCGATGATCCAGCGGATGTTGGCAATTTGATCTCTGGTTCCTCTGCCTTTTCTAAAACCAGCTTGAAATTCTGGAAGCTCATGGTTCACGTATTGCTGAAGCCTGGCTTGGAGAATTTTGAGCATCACTTTACTAGCATGTGAGATGAGTACAACAGTGCAGTAGTTGGAGCATTCTTTGGCATTGCCTTTCTTTGGGATTGGAATGAAAACTGACCTTTTCCAGTCCTGTGGCCACTGCTGAGTTTTCCAAATGTGCTGGCATATTGAGTATAGCACTTTCACAGCATCATCTTCCAGGATTTGAAATGGCTCAACTGGAATTCATAATAATTAAATACAGCTACATTCAGGAACTCTATTAGAATGAGACTTTAATGAGCCTAAAGGTAATAATAAATGTTGCTCTGAGAAAGCAAACGAGTTCAAGATATTTAGGCTTGTGTCCTCACACAAGGGTCATAGTCCTGATACCTGGGGTCTGTATTAAATGTGGAGCTTCCAGTATTTAAGTAATGACAGTGAACTATGACTAGCCAAGAAAAAAAAAAATGCAATAACTAGAATGGGCTTTGTGGGGTGGAAAAAAATCCATGCATTATTTCTAAGTAGGCTGGGCTTTTAAGGCCAGCAATCAAGTGATTTGAGGCTGGTACACTACTGGCTGGTTAGTGTAGGCAGCAATTCATATCTGATGCACATGGCTGGTTAGTGTAGGTGGCAATTCATATCTGATGCACATGACTGGATAGTAAACGATATCTGATGCTTCAAGTAAGTTCGGGTGCTGAAATCATATGCTAGTAAGTCCGGGTGCTGAAATCATATGTCCTTGTGTTCTTTTGCCATGTCAGCAATATTTCCCAGCCTGATGCTTCTCTAAATCACATTTGTTTAGTTTCCATGGCACTGAAATGACCACATTCTTGAAACTTTGGTGCCCTCCACAAAATTAATTAGACTGTAAACAGAAATTCTAACAAAGTGGTACATCTCACCATGTGATGGAATTCACAGTGCAGGTGGGAGCATATGCCATGGAAGGAAAAGGACAATCACTCTCACTTCAAGAAAAACATCGGTTATTGGATCACTACAGCTACGAAGACTGCGTACTAGGTTTTATGTGCCTCAGCTAGCAATATGCAGAATAGTTTTCCAAATCCTGGTAGTATGTTGGCTATTCAATTTCAGGGCACAATATTGGGGCTTTTGCAACTGAGAGGCTGACAGAAACAAGCCTGGAGAGAAGCTGCCTCACTGCTTGCAGAGGGGCCTAGAGGAAAACCTCCCTTAGAAGAGTGCAGATGCCAGCGGGAAAGACCGTCGCTCCCTAATCACTGAGCTTTACTTACCTGGCCAACGAAGACATGCTAGAAGAGGAAATCTCCCTGCGTCTGTCTGGAGACCCCTCAGCCCTCCACTGTGCTCACACAGAAATGCTCGGTCATACACACCGGGAGCAGCACGATGGCCCTGTCAAGGGCCTAAGAAGGCAGGCAGGAAGGCACGGGGGCAGGAGAAGAAATGCCCGCAGGCACAACTCATCCAGCACTGAGCAAGGTCTTGGCCTTTCTCTCTGAATTCCCCTGTTGGCTTCTGTGTCGCCGATACATCAGGCGCACATCTGGGGAAGTACTTCTACCGTATCAAGAGCCATGTGGTTATTAATAATGAATTAACTCAGAACGCTTGCGGCTTCATTCCGTCCCGCATAATAACACCTAAAAGGCAATACCAAATTAAAAAGTTCTATACTCCTCACTGCAATCGTGCCATGAGACTTTCTTCTGCTGATTCGAGATCCCCATACTCTGCAAATAAAAAATGGGCAACGATTTCCTGCAGACCTCTACCATCCTAGAGTTAGGGCATACCCGTGACAGAGGGATTGTCTTTGGTGTGTCTGTAATTCTGCATTGATCTGTTGGTCCTTAATCCACTGTAGAATGCTACACACCCATACAAAGCCCCTGGGTACTGCCCTTCACATTTAAAGCTTTGATTTACTGACAGATGTGTAAAACCTGATGTATCTAGGCAGCTCCTGTCAACCACATGTGTACTGAAACACAGATTACATAGAAGTGCAAATTATTCCAGCTGAGATCAGCATTAACTGAAACTTAGAATAACAGTCCCCTTACAACTTTCTTGAAAAACGTGTCACATAAACTCCAGTGGCTTTTGTTTCATGGTTTGTTTTGTGTGTATTTTGTATAGCCTATTGAGCTATCTGTCCTTTCCTCATGCTAGGAACTTTTCATAAGCAGAGGTTCAGGAAGGTAAGGAAAGGAGCCTCATTATAGAGGAGCACAGAGGTCATACTGATGTTAGAGCATGTCCTCTCCGATGGGTCTGCAGGCTCTAGGTATGTCCTCAGCTATACCCAGCAGCCAGCTTCTGTATGCATCTATATTCGAGGAGGGATGGCAAGGGTCAGTTAGTTCAGTTCAGTTCAGTCGCTCAGTCGTGTCCGACTCTTTGCGACCCCATGAATCGCAGCACGCCAGGCCTCCCTGTCCATCACCATCTCTCGGAGTTCACTCAGACTCACATCCATTGAGTCAGTGATGCCATCCAGCCATCTCATCCTCGGTCGTCCCCTTCTCCTCCTGCCCCCAATCCCTCCCAGCATCAGAGTCTTTTCCAATGAGTCAACTCTTCGCATGAGGTGGCCAAAGTACTGGAGTTTCAGCTTTA
>SJYT01004496.1:45783-60004 GCA_006410635.1 Cephalophus harveyi | reverse complement strand
GGGCTCCAAAATCACTGCAGATGGTGACTGCAGCCATGAAATTTAAAGACGCTCACTCCTTGGAAGAAAAGTTATGACCAACTTAGATAACATCTTCAAAAGCAGAGACATTACTTTGCTGACTAAGGTCCATCTAGTCAAGGCTATGTTTTTTCCAGTAGTCATGTATGGAATGTGAGAGTTGGACTGTGAAGAAAGCTGAGCATCGAAGAATTGATGCTTTTGAACTGTGGTGTTGGAGAAGACTCTTGAGAGTCACTTGGACTGCAAGGAGATCCAACCAGTCCATTCTGAAAGAGATCAGCCCTGGGATTTCTTTGGAAGGAATGATGCTAAAGCTGAAACTCCAGTACTTTGGCCACCTCATACGAAGAGTTGACTCATTGGAAAAGATTTTGATGCTGGGATGGATTGGGGACTGGAGGAGAAGGGGACGACCGAGGATGAGATGGCTGGATGGCATCACTGACTCGATGAACATGAATCTGAGTGAACTCCGGGAGTTGGTGATGGACAAGGAGGCCTGGCATGCAGCATTTCATGGGGTCGCAAAGAGTCAGACATGACTGAGCCACTGAACTGAACTGAACTCAACTGACCTGGAAACCATTAGAGATTCATAAGAAACATAATTTTATATTACTGATTTGAAGAGCTGAAATCTAATAATAAAGACAATAAGAGTCACCAAGCAATAGAATCTGATAATGTATAAATGCTAAGCACTGGAATGTTTAAAATAGATACATCTAAAAATACAGTACAGAATCAACAAGGATGATTGGAATAATGAGTTGAAGTAGTCAGTGATGGATGGAAATGTGAGCTTGCACTTGAAAAATGAACAAACATAAATAACAGTGTTTCAAAAGCATGGATACTTTAACATAGGAGTATATGACATGTAAGGAGGATAGCAAAACTCATAAAATAATTAACTATTTAGTGAGTGAATACTACGTGAAATTCCAAGATACAATCCTAAGAGACACAGGCCCCATGAACTGACAAAGTAGAGGAAAAAAAAAAGTCAATATAATAAAGATACTACAGTTCTCTGATTATGGCAGGTAAAATGCAGTATAAAACACACTGTACATGAATTAACAGTGTGAGAAAGAAAAGATCCCAAGAGGGGAAGACACAAGATTTAAGTTCCGGATAAATAAGTGGTTTCTGGGGAAAATTCTAGCGTTCTGTCAGTTCTGGGCACTAAACACATTTAGAAAGTAGTGGGATACATAGAGTGAGACATAAAGGCATCACAATTAAACCAGACTGGGTCCTCCAGTGTTAGGGGTGTTGGAGTAATGGAGTATTCCATTACAGTGTAACAGCTAGTGACCAAGTGATTAAACTACTTAATATATTCAAAAGTATGTTGTATTTGAATATACTTGAGAGTCTTTGAAATAACTGTATGAGTGGAGTGAACTTTTACATCTCTATATTGAGCATTCTTTTTTCATATTCTTTTCAGGAATATTCTCGCATAGACGTGGATATATATTTGACACTGTAAAACTATTGTTCGATTTTGACTAAGAACACAACAAAGTAAAAAGGAAGGAGGGCTTTCAAACTTTTCCTTGTCCAGGCATTGGTGATGGACAGGGCAGCCTGGCATGCTGCAGTCCATGCAGCTGGAAAGAGTCGGACATGACTGAGAGACTGAACTGATAAGACAATATAAAAATGTTTGCATAAATAGGAACATATTTTAGGAAACATAAATAAGACAAATAAATTGATACAAAATCTTAACCTCATACAGCAAAAGTAGCTGTAATATATTAGAGACTTAAGATACACTTTTAACAACCACAGATTTTTACCATCTATAATTCTCATATATTAAAGATGATATATAGTTTTCTTTTCCTTTGTTTTGTAAAATTCAATTCATTCACACTGAAAAAAAAATTATTTGAAAGCAAACATCTCCCTCTTCTGGAATTTTTATAATGTGAATATATTTGAAAACATCAATATGTTTTAAATATAACTCATTAACTCTATGAAATTCTATGCAATGTAGATAAATTCATTTTTTCTTTCTTTCCCCTTAATAATTTTATTGTTTTAGGAATATTTAAGCTGAACTATAAAGATAACATTTGCTTGTTTATATTTTAAATTTTTATCACATTCATGGTCTTTATTATGTTCTCTTTAAATTTTCCTAAAGTTATACTTATTTAAATAAAGCTGTGGCTCAGACAGTTAAGCGTCTGTCTACATTGTGGGAGACCCGGGTTCGATCCCTGGGTTGGGAAGATCCACTGGAGAAGGAAATGGCAATCCACTCCAGTACTATTGCCTGGAAAATCCCATGGACAGAGGAGCCTGGTAGGCTACAGTCCATGGGGTCGCAAAGAGTCAGACATGACTGAGCGACTTTACCATCCAATTCTACAGTACTTTTTTTTTTCTGCAAGTTTTACTGAGATATATTTAACACAGAGCTGTATATGTTTAAGATGTACAGCATAATGACTTGTGGGTATTACAAGTCTAAACTTATACTTCAAATAATAAAAGATCAAGGCTATATAATCTGGGAGCCATTTACCTTATCTGAAGTTAGTGAATATATTGCTCTGATGGTTGCTTTACTAACAGTAATTCCTCTACTTGTCTGTTAATCTCACAAACCTTCATTATTAATTATGTCCCTGAGTAAGGATTTGCTTCAGTGTTTCAGTGTATTTATTTAGGCAGTTTCCGCTTACTCAGAGGCATATAAAATTGTTTGTTTTCATTTTTTTGTCATCTGATTATTTTGTAATTATGGAGCTTATTTCATAATACCAGAACTGCCATATATCTGGGACAGAAATATGCTTATTTTTGTTTAGTAAAGGTAACTTTGGCCTCTATAATGAAGATGAACTGTGTTAAGATTTGAGGCAGGGGACTCAATAGACATGGGTTTGGTTGGACTTCTGGAGTTGGTGATGGACAGGGAGGCCCAGCATGCTGCGGTTCATGGGTTTCAAAGAGTCAGACACGACTGAGCAACTGAACTGAACTGAAGAAGTTGGGTAGCTACTCCACAGCCTAGGTTCTCACCTGATAGAAATAGCTTAAACTAGCATGAAAGAAAGTGGAAAAAAATTAATGGATATATACTGGATATAGTTATGATTATGGAATCAGCTTAACAAGAAAAATAATAAGAAGAGATATATGATGGTGATCTTCTTGGGGTTTGGCTTCAACAATTACAGAGATGGTGGTACAATTTTTTAAGAATGGGAATACAAAGAGTCAAAGATTTTGTGGGACAGATACACATGAGACCCCCAAACTCAGTATCTTCTCTATTGAAAATTTATTGTATGCTTTAGTCCACGGGAAACCTAATCTTTGAGGATAAGCAAACATGCAACATATATCTTTTACTGTGGCTTCTATGAAAAATCTAGGTCAGAATTTGATATGAAGAAACAAACACATATAATACATTAGTAGAATTATCAAGCATCATTAAGGATTAAAATTTTAATCTACAATTCTATTAGAGCATAGCTAAACTTTATTAACATATAAGTGTATATTTTTATAACATAAATATCAGTAGAAAATTATATAATCTTTTCAAAATATATTTATGATTTATACCTAAATGGAAATGGTACTGTAATTAATTAGATATAGACTCAAAGAGTGGTGAATACATGTTAAACACAGATACAAATAAAACAGAGTAACACTGATTGACAATAAGACCTCTACTGTCTTGGCTTGTGATCTTGTGCAAAGGTGATAAGACATGAGTACTTTTTTTGTGTGTCTGAAAGCACTCACATGTTTAGTAGATGTACCTCCATGTGAAGTAAAGAATTTGGCATTAAAAAATAATTTTTGCATCTTTCTAAGTTTGATTTGAATTTGTGTGCCCTGTTTCATATTTAATAAATATCTCCAGGCTCTGAATCACTCTGACATTAAAAAGTGATAAAAACAAACTAAGGTAACTTTTATTAAAAATACTAAATTAGACTACCAGGTAGCTAAGCAGTCCAAATTAGACTAATATTAGACAATAAAAAGACTAATTGGGAAGCCCTTGTGAAGTATATAAGAAATATATTTTTAAATATTCTATTGAGACAGGTGTAGGGAATTATTTCTATAATTGATGAAAGTAAAAGAGTGAAGAATTTGGCTTAAAACTCAACATTCAGAAAAGTAAGATCATGGCATCCGATCCCATCACTTCACGGCAAATACGGGGGAAACAATGGAAACAGTGAGAGACTTTTTTGGGGGGTTGGGGGCTTCAAAATCACAGCAGATGGTGACTGTAGCCATGAAATTAAAAGATGCTTGCTCCTTGGAAAAAAAGCTATGACCAACCTAGAAAGCATATTAAAAAGCAGAGACATTACTTTGCCAACAAAGGTCCACCTAGTCAAAGCTATGGTTTTTCCAGTAGTTGTGTATGGATATGAGAGTTGGACTGTGAAGAAAGCTGAGTGCTGAAGAATTGATGCTTTTGAACTGTGGTGTTGGAGAAAACTCTTGAGAGTCTCTCGGACAGCAAGGAGATCGAACCAGTTTATCTGAAAGGAAATCAGCCCTGAATATTCTTTGGAGACTAATACTGAAGCTGAAACTCCAATACTTTGACCACCTGATGATAAGAACTGACTCATTTGAAAAGATCCTGATGCTGGGAAAGAATGAAGGTGAGAGAAGGGGATGACAGAGGAAGAGATGGTTGGATGCATCACTGACTTAATGGACATGAGTTTGAGTAACTCCAGGAGTTGGTGATGGACAGGGAGGCCTGGTATGCTGCAGTCCATGGGGTTGCAGAGTCAGACACAACTGAGTGACTGAACTGAAATTACTACATGCATGCAAATTATGTTTATTACTTTTAAAAATTGGAAATTTAAATTATTGTAAAGCAAACCTTGATTTAAAGAAAATATTAAAAATGAAGGTAGAAATTTTGCAATTCACCCAACTAACTATTTCCTTGCACTTACAGGGTATGAATTTAAAAGCATGTCTATTCTATTCCATTAAAGTGAATATACACTGATAGTCAATTGCTAAGTATGCCCAGCAGTATTCTTGATCAAAATATTACACACATACATTAGAGTAAGCAAATATCATGTAAAGGAGACAAGACAAAAAAACTTTATCTAACAAGGAATAGCAGGTCCTTATCAATTCCAGATAATTTACTTCTGCTTCACTGAAGACTCTAAAGCCTTTGCCTGTGTGGATCACAACCAACTGTGGAAAATTTTTAAAGAGATGAGAATACCAGCCCAGCTTAACTGTCTCCTGAGAAGCCTGTATACAGGTCAAGAAGCAACAGTTAGAACCTTACATGGAACAACTGACTTGCTCAAAATTGGGAAAGGAGTATGACAAGGCTATATATTGTCACCCTGTTTATTTAACTTCTATGCAGAATACATCATGTGAAATGCCAGGCTAGATGACTCAAAAGCTGGAATCAAGACTGCCTGGAGAATATCAACAACCTCAGATATGCAAATGATAGCACTCAAATGGCAGAAAGTACAGAGGAAATAAAGGGCTTCTTGATGAAGGTGAAGGAGGAGAGTGAAAAAAATTGCTTAAAACTCAACATTCAAAAAACCAAGAACATGACATTCAGTTCCATCAATTCATGGCAAATAGAAAGGAAAAAAAATGGAAGCAGTGGTAGATTTTTTTTTTCCCCTCCCTTTGGGCTTCAAAATCACTGCAAATGATGACTATGGCCATGAAATTAAAAGACACTTGCTCCTTGGAAGAAAAGCTATGACAAACCTAGACAGGGTATTGAAAAGCAAAAACATCACTTCGTCAGCAAAGGTCCACATAGTCAAAGTCATGATTTTTCTAGTAGTCATGTATGGATGTGAGAGTTGGACCATAAAGAAGGCTGAGCACCAAAGAATTGATGCTTTTGAATTCTGGTGCTGAAGAAGACTCTTCAGAGTCCTTGGAGAGCAAGGAGATCTAACCAGCCAACCCTTAAGGACATTAACCCTGAATATTCATTGGAAGGACTGATGTTTAATTTGAAGCTCCAATACTTTGCTCACCTGATGCAAAGAGCCAACTCATTGGAAAAACCTTGATGCTGGGAAAGACTGAGGGCAGGAGTAGAACGGGGTGATAGAAGATGAGATGGTTGGATAGCATGACCGACTCAATGGACTTGAGTTTGCGCAAAATCCGGGAGACAGTGAAGGACAGGGAAACCTGGCATGCTGCAGACCATGGGATCACAGAAATTCGGAAATGACTTAGTGACTGCATAACAACAATTGAAGGTAGGTAGTTGAAATATGTGATAAATAAGATAGAAGATCCATCAGAAGCAACAATCTAAAATGGAATTAGACAATGAACTAAAATAGAAATATGCACTCAATGCATATGTGTTGAAAAAAATGACTCACCCAGAGAATGAAGTAACATTACTATATAATGTATAGATAAATTATATAAGAAAGCCAACGTATTTTATTTAGTATATTCCACATACAGTCATACTGACTCAGGCCTCAGAAAAATGACTATTTTTTCAGTCACTAGGCTCTATAGTTCTATGAAATTATTTTAAAAATTTCTTGCAATTATTCAGATACTTTAGATGTGTATAAGAGACAGTAGCTAAGCAGTCCAAATTAGACTAATATTAGACAATAAAAAGACTAATTGGGAAGCCCTTGTGAAGTATATAAGAAATATATTTTTAAATATTCTATTGATTGGTCATGTATGGATGTGAGAGTTGGACTGTGAAGAAGGCTGAGCACTGAAGAATTGATGGTTTTGAACTGTGGTGTTGGAGAAGACTCTTGAGAGTCCCTTGGACTGCAAGGAGTTCCAACCAGTCCATTCTGAAGGAGATCAACCCTGGGATTTCTTTGGAAGGAATGATGCTAAAGCTGAAACTCCAGTCCTTTGGCCACCTCATGTGAAGAGTTGACTCATTGGATAAGACTCCAATGAGTAAAAGACAGATATTTTACAGTCTATTTTAGGTCAGTAAGTGACAATGCTTGGCAACTGCAGAATGGAAGGTTTTCCCTAATTTTTAGTTTGTTTTATATGTTTTCTTACAATAACAATCAGAAAATATCAAGACACACCAGCAGCTAAATTATCTGTAGAAACAGATCAGGTGAAAACTGGCAATATAAGAATGCCATCAAAAAAGATTGTACTAAATTCATATATTTTCAACAATATAATCAGAGTATTTGTTGAGCATTACTTAAAAAATCTTTTCAATAAACTATAAAGATATTGTAAAACAGATTTACTGTCACATGATTAAATAATATAGCTACATATTTTAATTCTGAAATAATTTTGATATATATTAAAATCTATTATTATCATATCTTTCATCATAAATATTTATGATTCTGAAGCTGAAACTCCAATACTTTGGCCACCTGATGTGAACAATTCACTCTGGAAAAGACCCTGATGCTGGGAAAGATTGAAGGCAAAGGAGAAGTTAGCAGAAGATGAGATGGTTAGATGGCGTTACTGACTCAATGAACTACAATTTGAGAAAACTCTGGGAGATAGTGAAGGACAGGGAAGTTTGGTGTGCTGCAGTCCTTGAGTTTTCAGAGTTGGAAGGACTGATGCTAAAGCTGAAACTCCAATAATTTGGTCACCTGATGCAAAGAGCCAACTCATCAGAAAAGACCCTGATGCTGGGAAAGACTGAAGAGAGGAGAAGAAGGGGATGACAGAGGAAGAGATGGTTGGATGTCATCACCAACTCAATGGACATGAGTTTGAGCAAGCTCTGGGAGTTGATGATGAACAGGGAAGCTTGATGTGCTGCAGTCCATGGGTCACAAGGAGTCAGATAAGACTTACGGACTGAGAAGGCACACACATACAATTTAGAGAGTTTGCAGAAACATCCTATATAGTTATTGATTCTCAAGACTCTTTGCTATGACTCAGTTCAGTTCAGTTCAGTCACTCAGTCGTGTCTGACTCTTTGCAACCCCATGGACTGCAGCACACCAGGCCTCCCTGTCCATCACCACTCCAAGAGTTTACTCAAACTCATGTCCATTGAGTCAGTGATGCCATCCAGTCATCTTATCCTCTGTCATCTCCTTCTCCTTCCTCCATCAATCTTTCCCAGCATCAAGGTCTTTTCAAATGAGTCAGCTCTTTGCATCAGGTGGCCAAAGTATTGGAGTTTCAGCTTCAACATCGGTCCTTCCAATGAACATTCAGGACTGATTCCTTTAGGATGGACTGGTTGGATCTCCTTGCTGTCCAAGGGACTCTCAAGAGTCTTCTCCAACATCACAGTTCAAAACACCACAGTTGCTATGACTAGGTTGAGATAAATGAATTGATGGCTTTACAGATTTTACAGTGACTTGTTTCAATAAACTCGGCTTCAAGTTTCTGATTATCAGCACAAGGGCAATCAGAACATAATTTACTGAAATTTTACATTTTTATAATTGTTAAATCAGTTTAATATACGTAGAACAATACAAGGACATTTGCAATACATATTTATGATTGTCAGCTATTATAGTCTATAATCTTTTGTAACAGAGTTAAATGGCTTTATCTGTCAGAAAGAAAGAAAAATGATTTCTTTCTTTCAAGTTTGAAAATAGCATCTTATGAGGCAAAGCCCAAGTACTTCGAAACAGTTTGAAGGAAGTTTTAATTTGTATGGGAAAGAAGCATTTTATTTTATTTTTGTGTTTTATCATTTTTTATTGTTAGATGATAAATCTTCATAATACCAATAAGCACTGTTTCCTACTTTTAATAAAATACTTCACTAAAAGTACTAAAAAAGACTTCTGTTTTCTCAAGGTGAGAAAGGATAATTGACTTTTTTTTTTTTTTGCTTTTGAAATAAGAAAATATTAAGCAAGTGGGCCAATAAAGAGATAGAGTCTACCTCTAATGAGAAAAAAAAAAAAGGGGAAAGATAATGGGAAAAAAGTAAAGCAACAAGAAAAAAATGTCCCTGGTCATGAAGTGGGACTGCTATTGTATATATTTTGATTATGGGATAATCAGTGAAATCTGCACATGAGGTCACGAAGAAAAAAGTTGAAGTACAGAAAGTTTACATAATATTTCATGATCACAACTTTATTAATCCAAAGAGTTGAGGGAAATTGCAACATGCTTCCATTGAAAACATTGGATAGAAAGATTTCTGTTCCATTTTGCCTTTTTTTCTTTGTTTTTTAATCTGCTTGTAATTCAGTGGTGAATTTTCTTGCTATCAATGTCCAGAAAATCATTTTAATCAGAACAATGTAATGGCTGGCAGGAGCATTTGATTTACACATATACATCACAACTGACTTAGAGACATGCTTTCTAGTACTGGAAGAACCCAATTAGAATAACATTTTGCCCAAAGAAAGATGTTTGCAGACTTTATTAGGAAATTCTTTCTGCTGATCATACTAAGATATTGGCACACTTATTGATAAATAATTCTGAGTAGAAATGGTTACAGTGAGGGACACTCCCTTTGTATCCTTGTATCCTGGGCTCACTTTGTTCTGTGTTCTCATAGAAATTAACATCACAGGTCACATTTGATCTTTCAGGTTGTGGTTACTTCTGAGATGTTTGTGTCTCAGGTTAAAACAGGATTTCTTTAATGTCACAGACTTAGTTTTATTCATCTTTACACATTTATCACCTAATACACTATATTTCATATTTTTAGAGATCAAAAAATTTAACCAATTTACCACATTTTTATGTCACTCTTTTGTGCCACTGTGTAGATAAACGTGCCACTGTGAAGATAAAAATATGAGATTACTCCATATATATGTAGACAGAATCTAATAGTACGCTCTAATTTGCACTAAAATTCGCTTAAAGGAATAGTTAGCTGTGATACCTCTGAGATGAACCCCTAAATTGAAAGCCATAACCTAAACAACACAGTAATGTTAAATTCAGTGACTTTGGGGGAGGGTCTTTTAAACTATAAAAACATTTCAAAGTCAGTGGTATAGTGATTTGGTTTTGACCCAGAAGCTTCTTCCTGCTGGCCACACCTCCAGGGTGTGTGTTCATCTAACTAGCTACAGCTCCACATGGTAGGAACTACCCTGGCCCTGGGGTGAAACATTTTCCATTTTGGACCCATTGACCTCAGCACAAGGTTTTCTTTTTCACACTGGTGAACCCATTCAACCTCATGCAACTATCAGAGCCCCAATACCTGACCCTCGTATCTATACTGTTCAACTTCTATTGTCTGGGAACCCACTTAAGTGCTTCTGGCCATAGGATGCCATATTATTAACACAGATCTTATTTTTTTAAGTATAGGCAGTAAAAAGTAGAGGTTAAAATTCATGTTTAATATATTAAAAATATATAAGGTCATCTTGATAAGTATACATAACATGCTATGTGAGTGTTATGCTTTACATAAGAAACTGTACTTCTTATGAAGAAATACTGATGCAGACATAAAGCAAAAAGAAAGTCTAATCAACTGATTTCATGACGTAGCTTCTTTGATAAATCCAATTCCATTTTATCTCCTTTTTTAAAAAGAAAATAATCATGTATCCTACCTCCTCTATAAATTTACTCATTTGTCTATCCCATTACAAAACAAATTTTTTTACCAGCAGTATGCTCACTCAAGCCAGATAGACTTTTTTAGGTACTCTACATAATTATTTAATCATTCAGCATGCATCAAAAAATTAAACTAAGCATAACCTCAATTTAGATGGTTTACAGATCAGCTTCTTAGAAATCCAGGACAGTAAATACCATACAGTCCTCAATGATATTTAAAATTATTTGCCAAGTTTTGCTTGTATTTCACACTAGCAGGTACTTTTTATTTTAATACTTACATGGCATATCTTTCCCACTTTCCACAGTGTTTGCCATGAGAAGACAGGTTGCTTAGGTTATTTCTTATTTGGCAATCTCATCAAATAACTCAGCATTTATATTTCCTAGGCTAGTTTGTCAGGCCATAATCTGTGTTAATTTTATCAAAATTGTTTTAACTGATTAAAATATTATATAACTATTCAGAGAAAGGAAATATGATTTACTGAAGCATCAATTTAAAATTGAAGTAAATATTTTTAGAGAAAGATTCAGTTCAGCTCAGTTCAGTCGCTCAGTCGTGTCCGACTCTTTGCGACCCCATGAATCACAGCACGCCAGGCCTCCCTGTTCATCACCATCTTCCAGAGTTCACTCAGACTCACGCCCATCAAGTCCATGATGCCATCCAGCCATCTCATCCTCGGTTGTCCCCTTCTCCTCCTGCCCCCAATCCCTCCCAGCATCAGAGTCTTTTCCAATGAGTCAACTCTTCGCATGAGGTGGCCAAAGTACTGGAGTTTCAGCTTTAGCATCATTCCTTCCAAAGAAATCCCAGGGTTGATCTTTAGAATGGACTGGTTGGATCTCCTTGCAAGTCCAAGGGACTCTCAAGAGTCTTCTCCAACACCACAGTTCAAAAGCATCAATTCTTCGGTGCTCAGCTTTCTTCACAGTCCAACTCTCACATCCATACATGACCAAGGGAAAAACCATAGCCTTGACTAGACGGACCTTAGTTGGCAAAGTAATGTCTCTGCTTTTGAAAATACTATCTAGGTTGGTCATAACTTTTCTTCCAAGGAGTGAGCGTCTTCTAATTTCATATGTCTATGTAAATCATTTTTGAATTTTTAGTTCAGTTTTATTTATATTTTAATGTTTTTAGATAAAAGGAAAAAATAGCAATTTTCAATAATGGTTGGAAATAATCTACTGGGCAGCATAAAAGCAAATATAGTAAAAGATAATTCATTATGCCAAATTAGCCTCTCAATCTCAGATACCTCACTTCAAAAACTGAAGGAGATAATACATTTCTGAAGTCAAATCCATGTCTAAGGTATAAAAAGCCAATATGTAAAGTTTTATGCCTTTTTAATTGTTCATTTCTGACAGCTTCACCCTATTTGAGGGATATAAAAATTCCCTGGAAGAAAAGATTTGCTCTTTGATAGATTAATTCAAAATTATATTAAAAATAATTAGCAATAGATATTACAAAATATTTACAAGGCTTCTGGAAGTCTATTTTATTAAGATATTGCAATTAAGGTTAATTAGTTATGAGATTAAACAACTGTGAAAACATGAGGATGCTCCCTTAAAACAGTACGACTGTCAATCTTAGAATATGGTTATGATTTTGATAAACAGACTGCATTAATTTCCTAAAATAATTTTGTCTTCTCTATAAATAATCAGAATGAATACATTAAGGCAATGTTAAGAGGAAGTACTATTTAAAGTTTGGAAAATAAATTTATAGAAACATTCTCTCAAAATTTGTACCTGTACAAAGGATCTGTGTGTATTAAGACTGCATAGCAATTTTTAGTGTACACTTATGTTTGCTTGTGGATCTGTGCTTCTGTGCTGGATTTTTACTTATTTTAACAATCTCTTTTATTGAAAAGTTCAGCCTGTAAAATTCTGGACTGTATATTTGCTCTTTATATATCATTTATTCATTTACTAATTAATTTTTGCAGAATTTAATTGAATTAACCAGGTGTTTTTAACATTCTCCCTTTTTACTATGCTAGTGAAAGTGAGTGAAAGTTGCTCAGTCATGTCTGACTCTTTGCAACCCCATGGACTATACAGTCCATGGAATTCTCTAGGCCAGAATACTAGAGTGGGTATCCTTTCCCTTCCCTGGGGGATCTTCCCAACCCAGGGATTGAACCCAGGTCTCCTGTATTGCAGGTGGATTCTCTATCAGCTAAACCACAAGAGAAGCCCTTTACTCTGCTAGTATATTAAATTTTAACTATCTTGTCACTAGAAAGACTAATCTGATATACTCTATGTTGTATATATTGGGAAATATTTATACTGTTAATATCAAAATTTATATGGGTAGATATTTTAATCCCATTGCAAAAAGATAAGGATAAATAGTAAGCAGGGTAGTTACCAATATTTCACACTGGGGTGGTTTAGTCACTAAGCCGTGTCTGACTCTTGTGACTGCATGGACTGTAGCCCTCTAGGCTCCTCCATCCATGGGATTTTCCAGACAAGAATACTAGAGTGGATTGCCATTTCCTTCTCCAGGGGACCTTCCTGACCCAGGAATTGAACCTGGGTGTCCTGGATTGCAGGCAGATTCTTTACTGACTGAGCTATGAGGGAAGCCCATACTTCACACTATGTACTAAAATACTATTAAAGAAAATGTCACAGATAGTAGTTGTTATACTCTATGCATACAATTTTATGCTTAACAGAGTAAGTGACAGAAAAGAATTATTTGCTATCAAAGGAATGAGACCTTTAGTTTCAGTTTTCAGAAGACTGAAGCCTAATCATAATTAGGAAACACCCTCTTCCAACAACACAAGAGAAGACTCTACACATGGACATCACCAGATGGTCAACACCGAAATCAGATTGATTATATTCTATGCAGCCAAAGATGGAGAAGCTCTATACAGTCAACAAAAACAAGACCAGGAGCTGACTGTGGCTCAGATCATGAACTCCTTATTACCAAATTCAGACTCAAATTGAAGAAAGCAGGGAAAACTGCTAGACCATTCAGGTATGACCTAAATCAAATTCCTTATGATTATACAGTGGAAGTGAGGAAGAGATTTAAGGGCCTAGATCTGATAGATAGAGTGCCTGATGAACTATGGAATGAGGTTCGTGACATTGTACGGGAGACAGGGATCAAGACCATCCCCATGGAAAAGAAATGCAAAAAAGCAAAATGGCTGTCTGGGGAGGCCTTACAAATAGCTGTGAAAAGAAGAGAGGCGAAAAGCAAAGGAGAAAAGGAAAGATATAAGCACCTGAATGCAGAGTTCCAAAGAATAGCAAGAAGAGATAAGAAAGCCTTCTTCAGTGATCAATGC
Organism: Cephalophus harveyi; assembly: GCA_006410635.1. NCBI lineage: Eukaryota > Metazoa > Chordata > Mammalia > Artiodactyla > Bovidae > Cephalophus > Cephalophus harveyi. Next base: position 46,046 of record SJYT01004496.1, on the reverse strand, counting down.
AAAGAAATAGAGGAAAACAACAGAATGGGAAAGACTAGAGATCTCTTCAAGAAAATTAGAGATACCAAGGGAACATTTCATGCAAGGATGGGCTCGATAAAGGACAGAAATGGTATGGACCTAACAGAAGCAGAAGATATTAAGAAGAGGTGGCAAGAATACACAGAAGAACTGTACAAAAAAGATCTTCACGACCCAGATAATCATGATGATGTGATCACTAATCTAGAGCCAGACATCTTGGAATGTGAAGTCAAGTGGGC
>SJYT01004496.1:23638-45164 GCA_006410635.1 Cephalophus harveyi | reverse complement strand
CAACCAGTCCATTCTGAGGGAGATCAGCCCTGGGATTTCTTTGGAAGGAACGATGCTAAAGCTGAAACTCCAGTACTTTGGCCACCTCATGCAAAGAGTTGACTCATTGGAAAAGACTCTGATGCTGGGAGGGATTAGGGGCAGGGGGGGAAGGGGACAACTGAGGATGAGATGGCTGGATGGCATCACGGACTCGATGGACCTGAGTCTGAGTGAACTCTGGCAGATGGTGATGAACAGGGAGGCCTGGCGTGCTGCGATTCATGGGGTCGCAAAGAGTCGGACATGACTGAGCGACTGAACTGAACTGAATCATAATTATGCTTGATGATATTCAATTTTCTTTCATTCACTAAAAGAAGCCACGTATTCAAAATAACTATATATTTTAAACTACTATAGCTAAATAAACCCTGGAGAAGGAAATGGCAACCCACTTCAGCATTCTTGCCTGGAGAATTCCATGGACAGAGGACCCTGGTGGGCTACCGTCCATTGAGTTGCAGAGTCAGACATGACTGAGCGACCAACACTTTTATATTATTTTTAGGATTATTCCCTCTCATATGGTTCATTGTAGTTAAAACAACCAAGGTAAAACTAATGTAAACATTTTTTTTCATCTTATAATTCTAAATAGGCAAATAAAGTATAGGCAAAAGCCTTGATCTTAGCATAAATGTATTGGACATAAATACAAAGAAAATATATTAATTTCGTGGGTTTTTTTTTTTTTTGCAACAATTTCAGTGAAAGTTTGACTCTCAGAGGAGAAATGTATGAATAAATGAATATGTAGTGACCATGAAGTATGGAATCTTAAGAAATTCTATATTCTATTTTCATCAGTGTAAAAAAATTCTGAAGTAATAATAAATGAGTATATGTGTGAAGTAAACTGCAAAGTACACAGGTATTTCTAAATGTCTGTTTTCTTAACCAACTTCTAAGTTCATTTCCATTATTTAATTACTTAATTGTTCAAGCATGCAGCCTATCAAAATACAGATAGTCAGGGTCTGCTACAAACTAAGGCTTGTGACCCTCAAAATTTATGGGTCTTGAGGATGCAACTTTAGGAAGGGCATAAAACAGAGCCCAGAGAGCCCCTTCATTCCTTTGACCAGGTGAGGACACAGGGATAAGTCAGTCATGTGTATAGAAGGCATGCACTTGATACCAGATCTGCCAGGGCCTCAAGCCTGGGCTTCCCATCCTCAAGAACAGTGAGGAATAAAGTTGCTTATTGCCATCACTCTGTGGTACTTTCATTATAAAAACCCAAACAAACTAAGACTGGATCTTGGTTCATATAGGTACAATTCCAAAAATCCACACAAGGATAGAATACAGCTTAAAACTGTAAGAAGACTGCAAATTCTTGCAAAGAAAAATAGAGGTATACCATGGTATGGTTTTTCTACCTACTTCAACAAAAATGTGAAAAAAAGGTTAAAGAAAGTAAATGAGATGGAAATTTGGGGACTTGTTTGATCTCTCTGACTGAGATTATTTTCTTTAAAATGTAAATCCTTTTTGATATTGAGAAGGAAGCTTTCAAAGATTGACATGTCATTTCAAGATGCTAACCAGAAATAGCACCTTTCAGGTTACATTTCTAAATTGATTATACTTTACTTGGCAGTTGAGAACTGGCCTCTATGTTCTAACTCTGTAATTACTTTTATGACAGTGTTATACTCAAATATTTCAAAATTTAAGGAAACAATAAACTGTGTTAATTAACAACACATTATTCTAGTGTTCTGACTGCTTTTGTCATTAGATTAACACTTTCAGCAAAGGATTAGATTAAATGATTAAGTTAACATTAATTCCAGGGTCATAAAAGATAGTTCCCAGGAGAAGGAAATGGCAATCCACTCCAGCACTCTTGCCTGGAAAATCACATGGACGGAGGAGCCTGATAGGCTACAGTCCATTCGGTCGCAAAGAGTCGGACACGACTGAGCAACTTTACAGACTTTCCATTTCCAAAAGATAGTTCTGATAAAATGAAAACAAATATATATGCATTAAAGCACATACAAGCACATACATTTAAAACTAATAGTTTTAAATATATTTTAAAATATACTCAGCAAATTTTATAATAAAATTAAACATCTATTGCCATTGTCAGATAATTAGGAGATTAAATTCCTAAGTTGGACTTTATTAATTAATTAAACATTGTACTGTGCTTAGTTGCTCAGTCCTATCGGACTGTTTGGACCCCAGGGACTGTAGCCTGCCAGGCTCCTCCGTCCATGGGGATTCTCCAGGCAAGAATACTGGAGTGGGTTGCCATGCTCTCCTCTAGGGGATCTTTCCAACCCAGGGTTCAAACCCAGGCCACCCTCATTCCAGAAAGATTCTTTACTGTCTGAGGCACCAGGGAAGCCCAATTAAACATGATTAGTTATTAATTACACTAATGACTATAGTTGCAATCACATGTTATATGAACATTTCAGAACTTGGCACTGTTACCAAGATCAGATAAGTAATGATCATTTTACTTGATCTTGATAAAAAGAATCATTTTGATCCAAGCAAATCAGTGAAATAAAGGAAATGCTATTATTGCTATTGTCAACAAAAATTTATTTTATAAGCATTCTACTATTTTGACTGCCCTGTAAAAAAAAATTGTACCTGCTTATAACTAAGAATGATTTAACCTTTTTCTGAGATTTTTCAGAAAAATCTATTTTTTTGCAGTAGATTTGAAATATGGGATAGCCTAATATTTGGCTAATTTGAGCATATATTTGTAACTAATTGTATATGATATTAAACAAATACAATTTGTTTTTCAGAAATAATCTTTTAAGTCACTCTATCACTCTACTAAAACACTGAACTGAGCAAATATGCAGAGTTCTGATTCAGTAAGTTGTCACAATGTATTTTATCTCTAACACAGAGAACTCTGAAAGTTTTTAACTTGTATATATGAGTTATTTCCATTATATGTTATCTGACCTTGATTCTTTACTGCTATAATGATAAATTAAGAAAAACCCAGCCAACTGAAACAGGAGGCAAACAAAATGTAATTTTTAAAAATATTTTAAATGTAACAATCATTGGGAGAAATCAAAGAATAAATTTGATCATGTAAAAAGAAATATACTGATGAACCTATATGCAGGGCAGCAATGAAGACACAGACATAGTGAAACAGATTTATGGACACAGATTTATGAAAGGAGAGGGTGGGACAAATTGAGAGACTAGCATGGAGACATATACATTACCATATGTAAAAGAGATAGCCAGTGGGAATTTGCTGTATGACCCAAGGAGCTCAAACCTGGTGCTCTGTGACAACCTAAAGGGATAGGATGGGGTGGGAGGTGGCAGGAGATTCAAGAGGGAGGGGATATATGTATATCTAAGGCTGGTTCCTGCTGATGTATGGCAGAAACCAACACTATATTGTAAAGCAATTATCCTCCAATTAAAAGTAAATAATTAACAAAGAGAGAAATATATATATATCCTGAAAAATAGAAAAGGATTTAAGAACTTTTCACTAACAAATATTTTTTGCAGTGTTACTGTGAAATCATCACTGCACATAAACTTTTGGGTTGTCACAAGGAATCATATATTCTTTAAAACACTATTTTATGAGAGTGCTCCTAAACTCATCCTTGTTTGTGGGAATAAACTGAATTATAGTGTAAATTTTTTACTGTAAAAACTGTATGCAAGCTATTACTATATCTCGCAGATTCAGTCACTATAACTCATATATGGAGAATCTTGCACCAGAAGATAAGCACTATTATATTTTCTGAAAGCAAAACAACTAACTTTTCAGAACCATTTTGAATAGATACTTTATCTACATTTTCTTCTGTGACATAGATTATCCAAGAGACTCACTGACAGGAATAAATTCACATATCAAGTGATAGATTAAATTGTTATATCATAAGCTGCCTAGAACACATTAAAATCGTGTGCTGTTATTTCATTATGTATAATATATTTGAGAAAACTGAGGGTCAGTAAAACTGTTTCTCTAGTCTAGTCTACTTTTATCTCATTTTCTTACTTACATTATGAGCATTTTTTTTTGACAGATTACATTTTGGGGGTTGAAGAGAAATAAAGGTTTATAAAAATATTTTGTAAGAAATGAGATACATTTTTTTTTAGCTTTCTTATCCTGCTGTTTTTTTTTTTTTCTTTTTTTTTTTCCATCTCCACTGACATTTTTTGATGTACATCCTTCATAAAAGTAAGTGAAACATCTCTGGACCAGAAAGGCAGTGACATAATTCAAGGGAGTAGGAAAACTGATGGATACTTGATGAGGGATTGGAAAAGGAGTAGAATTTTAGGTTAAAGCAATACCCAGAGGCCACATTGTTTAGAACTTCAGCAGGAGTACATTCAGTTATTCAATAAATATTTATTAACTGCTTGCTATATGCTAGACTCTCTACCAAGAACTCGATTTTGTCAAAGAGACAAGAAAGAGAAAATCTCTGCCTTTGTGAATCTTGCTAAAACAGTTCTGAGTGAAGAGTATCACTTTATTTGTGTGGAGAATAGAAAGGTGGACAAGACTGAATCTAAGAGAAGTATCAGGCAGCTATTGAAATACTTTTGGTAAGAGATAATGATAAATTGAACAACTGTAAAGGTAGTTTGGCAATAGTTACAAAAATTTGCTCATTGTGAACTCCAATTGAGGGGTTGCTGAAATAAACAATATCATAAATGTATTATAAGTACCAAGAGTATAACTTGTAGGAGACAATATCATGTATATAATCATTAGAAGACTATTATTAAATGTTATCCAGTGATTTGAATGCTTCTAAAGAACTATATAAGCATCTGAATGCAGAGTTCCAAAGAATAGCAAGAAGAGATAAGAAAGCCTTCTTCAGTGATCAATGCAAAGAAATAGAGGAAAACAACAGAATGGAAAAGACTAGAGATCTCTTCAAGAAAATTAGAGATGCCAAGGGAACATTTCATGCAAGGATGGGCTTGATAAAGGACAGAAATGGTCTGAACCTAACAGAAGCAGAAGATATTAAGAAGAGGTGGCAAGAATACACCGAAGAACTGTACAAAAAAGATCTTCATGACCCAGATAATCATGATGATGTGATCACTAATCTAGAGCCAGACATCTTGGAATGTGAAGTCAAGTGGGCCTTAGTGGCCTCCAAAATCACTGCAGATGGTGACTGAAGCCATAAAATCAAAAGACGCTTACTCCTTGGAGGAAAAGTTATGACCAACCTAGACAGTATATTCAAAAGCAGAGACATTACTTTGCCGACTAAGGTCCGTCTAGTCAAGGCTATGGTTTTTCCAGTGGTCATGTATGGATGTGAGAATTGGACTGTGAAGAAGGCTGAACACTGAAGAATTGATGCTTTTGTACTGTGGTGTTGGAGAAGACTCTTGAGAGTCCCTTGGACTGCAAAGAGATCCAACCAGTCCATTCTGATGGAGATCAACCCTGGGATTTCTTTGGAAGGAATGATGCTAAAGCTGAAACTCCAGTACTTTGGCCACCTCATGCGAGGTGGAAAAGACTCTGATGCTGGGAGTGATTGGGGGCAGGAGGAGAAGAGGACGACCGAGGATGAGATGGCTGGATGGCATCACGGACTTGATGGATGTCAGTCTGAGTGAACTCCGGGAGATGGTGATAAACAGGGAGGCCTGGCGTGCTGTGATTCATGGGGTCACAAATAGTCGGACACGACTGAGCGACTGAACTGAACTGAAAGAAATATGTATATTATCAAAATTTTCAAATGGACAGACATTAAGTTTTCCATACCATTTCTATTTCTTAAACTCCATTGTAGTTGTACATAGCCTGAACATCTTCCAGGGTAAAAAAATACTAGAAATAATAGAAAAAATATAGATTCTTTTGTAATGTAAAACTGAGTTCCTATGAAAGTAAGTGATTATTTGAATACTCAAAACAAAAAACATTCCTCAAATTCAGATAATCCTGACTTGAAGCAATAACTCAGATGAGAGAGAAAGGTTGTTCCTGGGATTACTTACAATAAAAATCACATAAATTCTAAAGCCTTCCTTAGTTTGAGACTTAGCCTTGAGTCAGCTGTAGATAGCAGCTGATTCTAAGAAACCCAGATGGTCCGTAGACTACAAATTTGCACCATTATGTACGTGGGTATTACTCCCCCAAAAAAAGAAAAAAAAGAAAAACGAAGAAAAGGAAAAGTTAAAAATAAATACTTAAATGACAGTATTTTGTTACAGAGGATAGGTCTTCAGGATTCCTTTTCAGGAAAGAATGTACATAAAAATATCAAGGTTAACTATCGCAAGAGTAGAAATAGAAACTACTCTTAAATCTTGGTAGGAAAACAAATCCAACTGAAGTAATTTCACAGTAAGCAAGAGAATTCTGAAAAATGAAGAACAGAACCTAGATGCTTACTACCAAACACACAATGACATGCTAGAACTAAGCCTGAAAGTATTTGTAGAATTAGCTCATGAAGTTAGATGCTTAAGTGTAAATTCTTATTATTTCATATATGTTCTGTTTACTTAAATTTTAATATAATTGTATTTCAAAGTGTAAAAAATGAGTATTTGAAGTAGTCTTTACCCCATAGGAGTTTGTTTGGAACAGTGCCAGACTCTAATAACTGATAAATGAATATATTATAATGTAATTAGTGTTAGTATATTAGTTAGTGTGGGTCCAATCAGCCCTGGGATTTCTTTGGAAGGAATGATGCTAAAGCTGAAACTCCAGTACTTTGGCCACCTCATGCGAAGAGTTGACTCATTGGAAAAGACTCTGATGCTGGGAGGGATTGGGGGCAGGAAGAGAAGGGGACGACAGAGGATGAGATGGTGGATGGCATCACCGACTCGATGGAGGTGAGTCAGAGTGAACTCCGGGAGTTGGTGATAGACAGGGAGGCCTGGCGAGCTGCGATACATGGGGTTACAGAGTTGGACACGACTGAGCGACTGAACTGAACTGAACTGAACTGAATCTGGAAAGAGGGACCATGCAATTGTATAAAAATGGGAAGGAAAAAATAATTGAACTATATTAAGAATTTAGAGAAGGAAGTGATTGGCCGATGAGAATAGATCGAACTCTAAATACCGGAATAGCAAATATAAGGAGCAGCCACTACGTTGAAGGCTGAGACAAGCCCTGAACAAATAAAATATTTTTCTGCTCCACCAAGACCAACATCCAGATTTTACTGAAAAGAGCACAAATATGAGTCACTGAGTGCAAATAAACATCATGCTTTGTGCTGGTAGAATGTGCCATCTTGCCCTCCAGAGAGTTCTAGAAAACCGGCCTCCGGGGAGGTATTTCCATTAGAAAACCACCTAAGGGCTGCCATTGGAAGCTGCTGGGTGTGGTTGCTGCTGGTTGTCAGATACTAGCAAGCAGTGTGCAAGGCTGGTAACCTGGGACAAGTTGTCACCACAGAAGCCAGGTGCTGGAGAAGGCACACACACAGGAGGAGCTAGCTGATCAAGCACACGGGAACCCAGAAACAAAACCTTTATTTCCTTCCAGCTTTCTCTAGCGCCCTCTATTGACAAAAGGAAAAATACATAATTAGTCCAGATCCATTTTCACAGAACAGTCACAAGGGAAAGTCTCTTGACGCTCAGACGCAGTAAGTTGATAACTGATGACATCAAATTGAATAAAAATATTCCACTGGCAGATAGTCCAAGTTGCTCTAAGAATGCAAGCTATATGCTATTAAAAAGACATCACCCATTTATAACACATGTAAAATGTGATAGGCAGAATCCTAAAGGACTCCCCAGGATTCCTTAACCCAATTCCGAAGACTATGAACTTAATGAAATGGCATGCTTATGATTATAGTTCATGGAAAATTAGCTTTTGCATACATCATTAAGGTTACTATTCAGTTGACTTTGAGTTAATTAAAAGGGAGTTTTTCAAAAAGGAGCTAATCTAATCACATTAATCTCTGAAAGCAGACTTTTTTGAGCAGGTGCAGAACTCAGAAAGATTCTAAACATGAGAAAGCTTTATGTCTGGTGAGGATAGAGAGGACATAGGAATAGGAATACATGAAGTCTCTAAATCTTCTGATCATCAGTAAGGAAATAGGGAGCTCAAGCTACAGAAACAAGTCACTAACCTCAAAGAGCTTAGAAATGGATTCTTTCTCAGAACTTATAGACAAGAACCAAACCTGACCAACACTTTGATTTCAGTTTTGTGAGAACCTTAGCAGAGAATCTAACACATTTGTACTTTTTTATAGACTATTTTTTATAGCAGTTTTTGTTTAAAATATATTTATCAGAAGGCATAGAGATTTCCCATATAACTCCTGCCTCTATACACACAGAGCCCCTCTCTTTACAAATATCCCCCACTGCATTATACATTTGTTACAACTGATGGATCTAAGTCAACACACCACTATCACCAAAGTCCACAGTTTACACTATGGTTATAGAGTAATTTCACTGCCCTAAAATTCATCTATGATTCACCCATTTATAAATCCCATCTCCTCAATCCCTGACAGCCTCTGATTTTTCTTTTTTATTGTGTCCTTAGTTTTGCCTTTTTGATATTATAGTTGAAATCATATAATATGTAGCCTTTTCAAATTGGCTGCTTTCACTTAATATTATGTGTTTAAATTTCCTCAGTGCTTTTGCATGGCTTGATAGCTCAATTCTTTTTAATGATGAGTATTTCCTTGACTAACTGTACAACAATTTATTATTCCAATCAACAACTGAAAGACATTTTGGCTTCTTCTAGGTTTTGGCAGCCACAAGTGAGGCTTCTATAACAATCCATGTTCTGGTTTTTGTGTAGATATAAGGTTTTAACCCATTTGGAAAAAATAAGGAACTGGATCACATGATAATATTAAGTTTAGTTTTGTAGGAAACTTCCAAGCATTCTTCCAAGGCGGCTATACCATTTTGCATTTCCATAAGTGGTAGAGTTCCTGTTGCTTCACATCCTCACCGGCATTTGATACTGTCAGTGTTCTGGTTTGGGGCCATTCTAATAGGCGTGCATCTTGTGTCCTGTGCTTAATCGCTCAGTCATGCCCGACTCTTTGTGACCCCATGGACTGTAGCCCACCAGGCTTCTCTGTCCATGGGATTTCCCAGGCAAGAATACTGGAGTGGATTGCCATTTCCTTCTCCAGAGAATCTTCCCTACCCAGGGATTGAATCCAGGTCCCCCACATTGCAGGCAGATTCTTTACTCTCTGAGCCACGAGGGAAGCCAAAGTGAAAGTCACTCAGTAATGTCTGACTCTTTGTGACCCCATGAACCATACAGTCCATGAAATCCTCCAGGCCAGAATACTGGAGTGGATAGCTGTTCCCTTCTCCAGGGCATCTTCCAAACCCAGAGACTGAATCCAGGTCTCCTGCACTGCAGGCAGATTCTTTACTGTCTGAGCCAGATTATTATTACTTTGTGTTTTTCTTATCACATATGATGTAGACCGTTTTTTCATATTTTTATCTGTATATCTTCCTTGATGAGGTTTCTGTTAAGCTCTTTTGTCCATCTTTTAACTGATTAATTTACTAAATAGCTGTGTTTTAAGAATTCTTTGTATATTTGAATAACTTTTTTTATCAGACATTTTTTTTGCATATATTTTCTCACAGTTATGGCTTCCCTTTGTATTCTCTTGATTATGTCTTTTGCAGAAAACAAATTTTAAATTTTAGTGAAGTACAGCTTATCAGTTCTTAATTCATGGATCATGGCTTTGGTACTGTAGTTACAAAGTCATCACCAAACAAAATGTCACTTGGATTATTCCTGTTATTCTCCAGGTCTTCAAGTATATATTCCATTTTGAATAATTTTTGTGAAGGTTGTAAAATATTTGTCTAGACTCTTTGCTTGCTCAGCATTTAGGTGTTAAATCATTCCAACATCATTTGCTGATTTATTGAACAGGCTATCTTTGCTCTATTGCATTGACTTTAGTCCTTGTCAAAGAACAGTTGACTCCATTTATGTGGGTATATTTCTGGGCTATATATATCTTTAACTTATATAGATCTTTCTCATATAAATCCTGTATGTATTTTTTGTTAGCTTTTCTGGCTAACTGTTTCATTTTGGGGAGGTACTAATGTGACTGTGTGATATATGATTATATCTCTGAACTTTAGTGAGTGTGTGCTCAGGTTTTGTCACTTCTCAGAAGGGATAGGATGGCTAGTGGGTGGATTGGGGCATTTCCTTTCTCCCTGAGAGAAGAAAATACAGGATTGAGATTGAGTATTTTCTCTGTTCCATACGAAAGGGTAAAGATGGGCATTTTTCTTCCCTTAGGTCAATTAGGCCCTGGTTAAACAGCTTAAAGGAAGACATTGTTAAGAAAGGAAAACCTGAGGGAAGACCTTGTTAAGAAAGCAGAATGTTCTGGACTTGTATCAAAAGATATATTTCCTTTCCCCCTTTCCCTCTCAGAAGCATGGAATTATTTTCCTCTGGTATCTACTGAAAGAATTAATAGAGCAGCAGCAAAAACACACATAAATTGTGTCCCCTCTCAATGTCAACTGGGGAGCCCCAATGACTGGATTCCCCGAGTTTTAAACTTTTGAATTGCACACTCTGAGCCTCCAGCAATCCTTCAATTACAGTCTATGTTTTATTTCTCAAGCTCTGGTTTCTGCAGAGGTGTTGGCTCATGTATTTCTGTTCTGTCAGATTGTGATTCTCAGATTGCTTCAGTTCGGGGTACAAGGTCTTGCCCTATGAACTCACTGTTTATGAATCTAAGAAGAGTTGGTGATTTTAAAATTTGTTCAGCTTTGAATTGTTTGGTCAGAGTGGCAACTTCAAACTTCTCATCTGCTGGACTAGAAATCCCCACCTGAACTTTCCTGACCCAGAGATCAAACCCAAGTCTCTGCATTAATACACAGATTCTTTACCACTGTGCCACCTGGGAAGTCCTTTAAGAATCATACATAAATAAAAATTCCATGCATAACTTACTCTTTTCTGATATTTTCAGCACTTGCCCCAGTTTAAATTTTTCAAATTTTCTTAAGGACTGTACAGTAGGTAAACCACATGCTAAAATTAGATGAAAACCAGTGGTGATTATCTTACCTACACTTCTTTCTGTTAGGGGAAGCACACTGATTGAAACCACCCACCCTGGCCAGGCACCATAGCAACTATTTGCATGAGTTGTTTTATGACAGGAGCTCCTGATAAGGAATGAATACAGAACTAATAAGCCACCACCAACTGGAAGATTTGGGGTAAGGTCAAAAGGAGACACTGCGTGTCCGTCCACTTCCCAGAATCCTTCTCGCTAGCATCTGCCTTGGCTGAGCGATGAATGCACCACCAGGAAAGACTCTGAATTAGAATGATTGGCCAAAGACCACCTGGAAACTAATCCCATCACCATAAAACCCAAGACTGCAAGCCACACAAGAAAGCAGTTCTCCTGGGTTCCCTTACCCTACTTGCTTTCCACCCAGGTGCCCTTTCCCAATAAAATCTCTTGCTTTGTCAGCACATGTGTCTCCTTGGACAATTCATTTCCAAGTGTTAGACAAGAGCCCAGTTTCGGGCCCTGGAAGGGGTCCCCTTTCCTGCAACATTTCCCCTCACACATCTCCCTTGTGCTGTATGCATTAACATTTCAATATAGATTTTAATACTGGATATCAAATAGTACACTGCCCTTTTATATTCTAATAACTCTCCCATGTTAATGTGCATTCAATAGTTTCCATCCTGGTTATTATGGATTCTGTATATCTACAGGAAATAGAATACGGATTGATATAATTTGAAATAGATCAGATGACTTCATTGTCTATTAAAACTTCTTGTAATAGCAACTGTTAATCTAATCAGAGGCTACAAGAAGAACTAATACATTCTATTGAGCAACACAGAATAGAAAAGAAACTTGCCGTGGAGGTAGGAGAATGCCTCATCTTTAAGATGCTGGAATACTATGTGATTTTAATAAATGAATAGTAGTTTCCTTGATGCAGAGAAGCAAGGCAATACAGCAGAAGCAAAAATCCAAGGTACCATTAAAAAGTAATTTTACTTGAGTTGTAAATAGAAACATGCATTCAAACTGTAATGACTTGCCATGATTTTAGCAAATAAATAAATAAATAAAAGAAAAATATAATATTAGCTGGCACCTGAAAGTAACCCAGCAATATTTTTACTGTCATGGCAAAATACAAAAAATCAAATACAAAATCACAACCAAAAATGAAAACAAACATTCATGCATAATTGTAGCACAAAACATATTACTTATAATAGATAGTGTTTTACAGCAATATAACTGTTACTTATAATGTATTTTGCAGTAATGGAGCTTTAACGTATAATGGATAGTATCTTGTTTAGAAAATCTAAAATCCATTACGCTGGAGTGCTGAGAAAAAAATAAGCTGAAAATTTTCATGCATAGGTAAATTAAATAAAAGTATACTTTAAGATAAGCAATGCTCAGAATGTGTGCAATTCATATTTTAGAATATATTTCTGGAGGCATGTGTACTCTCCTGGAATAATAGATTATGCAAAAAGACATCATGCAAGCATTTTAAAGCAGTAGTATAAAATATGGCTGAGAATTGAAACAGTTAAAATAAAGATGGCTTTAATATTTAGGAAGACATATACTGTAGAAGTAAATGCAGCCCTATGATTAACGACACTGGCTGAGAAATCAAATAGATCTCAATTCAAATAATGCAAATAGATTTTGCTAGCTGTCTCCTTGGGTGAAGTTTTTAGACCCTTTTAGCTTTGGTGTCCTAATTTGTAAGATGAGGATAACATCATCTTCCTTCATAAAATAGTAAAAGTTAAATGACAGAGTATATGTTAATGCTTATCACACAGTCTCTCACTGATTAAGTGTTTGGGAAAAGCAGCTAGCAGAGATAGAAAACAGAAAGAGCAGTCCTGTAAAACGGTTGTAAATCTGTCTCTAAACACATTTTTAAGAGAGTGAACTGGCTACTTAAATCCTACAGAATGAACACCAAGCAGTACAGGGTTTGACAAAGATTGTATGAGCTCAGGCATCACAGCAACTCCCCAGATATGTCCTCTAAAAAAAACCCTCTATAAAAACTAACATCTATTATTGGAGGGTTGAAAACTTTATTGGAAGAAAAAAAGTTTGTTGGTGCTACCTTCACTATTGCATTTCTGGGCTCTTTTATTGCTGCTCATACTGCTGCTAAAGAAACTAGTTGAGGGACCCCATTATGTAAGCCCTTATTCAGCTCTTATTCTTTCCACCCATTCAACTGGTCTCCTATAGATGCCCCCCAACACACACCTCTTTATTGCTTAATTGCACTCTGAAAATGATTGCCTTCTAGTTAAAGCTGCACTTTGCACTTGGTGTTTACTTCTCCAAGATAATACTCCCCAACACTCCTTTCCTTTGTGAACATTCATTTCAGAAAGATGGAACCAGAACAATAACCTCAAGGACCACTAAAACCAGTTCTGGAATCACCTGATGGCAGCTTTAATCATATCAGTGTCTCCAGGAGGAAAGAAGAATGCAAGACTATCAATCCCAATCTTTACCTATAGCCCTATTCTCCAACCTGAAACCAAAGACACCTTCCTATTTTCCAGGAAGCAGTTAGCCTACTGTGGACCCCTTGCCTGGCAAAGTCATAAAACTGCTTTTTTATACGCCTCCAACAGTGTTTCTCAGCATTTCTATTTGGTACCAGTGAACAGAGGCTGGGTTTTCAGCAATAATACTGAAATGAAGCAGGACCCTATGGTCCTCCCCTCTCCCCATGAGCTATGCTTGCCTCCTTTCTGTGGAAAACTTCAAGAAAATAAGTGTAATCAGGGAAGTGAGAAAATGCAGAAGCAAAGGGAAACAACCAAACAGGACAAAACAATAATAGTTTAGTCACTAAGCAAAGTCGAGAACCTTTAGGACCTTCCCAAGGGTTACAGATAAAATTCCAAGCCATATTCTGTAAGCTATCTTGTAGATACTGAAACCACCACAAGGTAAAAAAAGTTAACTACATGATGATCAGACTACAGCCATGACATAAGCTGCCACAATTCCAAGAACTGACCTCAAAGAACAAATCCACCATGGAACTGGAGATTGACTATATTTAAAACAATCAAAATGATGTTGGCCACACCACTGTGCTGTGCTTAGCCACTCAGTCATGTCCAACTCTTTGAAACCCTATGGACTGTAGCCTGCCAGGCTCCTCTGTCCATGGAATTCTCCAGGCAGGAATATTGGAGTGGGTTGCCATGCCTTCCTCCAGAGGTTCTTCCTGACCCAGGGATCAAATCTGCCTCAGATGTCTACTGCACTAGCAGGTGGGTTCTTTACTATTAGTGCCACCAGACCACTACCTGACCAGTTTCAAGATGACTGCCAGTTGACTGTGCTGTTTCTACATGTAGCCCCCTCCTTCTGGCTATAAAAGCTCTTGCCCACTGACTGTCAGTGGGAGAAGTTGAATTTTGGATAGGAGTCCACCCCCTACCAGTTGTTGGCATCTGAAGTAAAGCAAACCTTCCTTTCCACCAACCTTACTTCTTCATTAGGGCTTCCCTGGTCGCTCACATGGTAAAGAATCTGCATGCAAGGCCTGAGACCCTGGTTCGATCCCTGGGTCTGGAAGATCCCCTGTAGAAGAAAATGGCAACTCCCTCCAGTATTCTTACCAGGAGAATCCCTTGGACCGAGGAGCCTGACAGGCTACAGTCCATGGGGTCGCAAAGAGTCAGACATGACTGAGCAACTAATACTTTCTTTTTTCTTTCTTGCCTCTTCATTGGCTTTTGAGCAGTGAGTAGCTAGACTTCAAATTTTGGCTACAAAAATACAAATACCTGGCACTGTACACTTACATATAAAATTTTAAATTCCAGATTGTATATAAAATATAGTAGAAAACATATTATTACTTTGACTTTAACCCTTGTTAAGGGAATATAAAGGATTTGTCAACCTAAAAGAAAAAGAAGAGTACAGGTCAAGATGCAAAGCATTTATTTGGGATCAAAGAATTGCAATCTAGGGTACAAAGATTTTGTTAGAAACCCAAAGAGAATCTTTATTGCAAGAGAGGGGCTCAGAGTTCTTATGGGGAAAGGAGAGGAAGGTGAGGTAACTTTTTTGTTTGTTTTTTTAAGAAGCATTTATTAGTACAAGATGAGATAATCCATCTACTGAAGTGTCCTTGTGAGAGACGAGGTAAAACTAGATTTGTACTTTATTGACTGGTCGAGTGAAGTGTTCACTGGGTAAAAGTTCATTCATCAGTCCTTTTGATAGGATATTCTAGTTTCTTTAGTATTTTAGAATGTTTGTGGTTTGGTCCATTTTAGAGGTACAGAAAAGAGGACAGGCAAGGCAGGTCCTCTGGAATGGTTGCTCTGCCTATATTTTAAATGGCTCCACTCATTGTTTACAGAATGCAAATTTTAGAGTTCTGTGTATTTAAACAAAGCCTCCTAACTCAAATATATGAAAGTAAAATGCCTCAGAATAACTATTATGCTTCTAGAAAACCACTTAAAGTTACTTTGATTGGGAGAATTAAGACAAAATTTAGTTATTCATTCTTTAAAAAGAAGTTTACAATAAACTCTTTGCATAATTGTATAATTACTAGAGATGCAGTAATAAGTAACAACTGACAGTTAAGTTCTTTCATTTATATACTGGTCAGAATGATCTCACCAACCTACAATCCACATAAATACCATGAAATTGAGATCAGTGGATTTATCTCTTGCTTAACAAATTCTGGACCCATTAGCATCTGTCCTTACAGAAGGCACACAGCCAACACCAGCTGTAACTGTGTGGTGCCCATGAGTTCACTCAGATTAAAACTGTAATGCACATGAGTTTACTCAGAATATAGCCTGCCCCAGTGAGTGTTCAGCAGTCACAGGATGTAACAAGGACTTGAGCAGCGTTAGTAGAGGAAACTATGTCTGTGGACAACGTGCTAGCAAACCACCCAGGAGCATTCTCACATTCAGAATGCCAGAAACAAACTGCAAAAGAATCTTCCACAGATGGAAAATTATTGCAGAAAACCCTTATTCTTGTCTAGTATCATGAAGAAGGTAGTCTTTGATTTAAAAAGCTCCAGTAAATCTATAATCATTTAGGAAATACATTCCGTCTTTCTGATTTTGAAACTTTATATGTAGACTGAAATCTGAATTAACTAAAGCATTTTTAAAGGTTTTATCTGCTTAGAATAGTGTTAGGATCACAACAATACTGATCAGAAGGTACAGACATTTCCCCATATGACCTCTGCCCCTGCACATCCAGATTTCTCCCATTGCCATGACTGCCATCAGAGTGATGTGTTTGTTATAACTGTTTATTGACATTTCATAATTATTTGGTGTTCCTAGTTTACCTTAGGATTCACTCTTGGTGCTGTACATTCTATGGGCTTGGGAAAATGAATAATGATATATACCTATCATAATGGCATCATAGAAAGTGTTTTCACTGGCTATTCATTCCTTCCTCCTCTGTAACCTTTACCAGTTACTATGTCTATAGTTCTATCTTTTCCAAAATGTCATATAATTGGAGGCATACAGTATATTGTTATTTAGACTGGTTTCTTTCACTTAATAATAGGCATTTAAGATTTCTTCATGTAGTTTCATAGCTCATATCTTTTTAATACCCAGTGATATTTCATAGTCTGTATATAAACATAAAATTTTGCACATAAAGTTGGACAAATATAAAGCTGTTTGCATTTGTTACCGTTTGTCTTATTTCTTAATTTTAGCATCTTAAAATGTCTTACATAATGTTCTATAGTGAACGTTTGTTGATGATTAATACTTTCAGTATTTGTTTACAATTGTCTTTATTTTATCCTCATCGATGAATGAGAATTTTGGTGTGTCCACCATTCAACATTGATAGTTGTCACTCATGTCTTAGCAGATATGAGTCCACTTTTGTCTAGTTTCAACTGTACCTTTTAAGAGGTCTACTGTCATGATAATCTGTTATGTCTTTCATTTCTGACTTCATTAGTTTTTCTGATTTAATTTAGGTGTCGCACATTTTCTCTAGTATTTGATAGCCAGAGATTTGTTTTTGTCTATCTTGTTAGGGGCATTCGTGGCTCTTTCCATCAGTTTTGGAATATTTACAAACAGGTTTGCAAATATAATCTTTCCACAATGCTTTCTGTGCTTTCTTTCTGGCACTATCAATCAGACTTATGCCCCTTTATTCTTATCTCATATTTTCTGTTTCTTTGAACTTTGCATGTTCCTTAACTTTTGAAAAGTTGAGGTTACTAGTTCTATTTCCCTGGTACATTAAACAAAACTCTTTAACATCTTTGATGAGTTTTAAAGTTTAACTATCTTTTTTTTTTTATTCGTGAATTTTCTTTGTTAAAATTGGTTTGACAAAATTTATAATCACAAACATTTGCTTGAATTTTATTCCCAACTTTCATTTCTTTAAATACTTCCATGGGAATAATTTTATTACATCCCTGGCAATTTCCTGGCTATAGAAAAAAAATTGTTTTTTCAGTTTACATATCTCAATAATGGTTCTTTTTTTTTTCTTTTTTTCTCCTTGAAATGTAGCCAGTTTTTAGGCTTGTTTTTATTTTATTTTTGCATTGTGGGAATTCCAAGTGCCTAACTAGGAGATGATTTCTTCTACTAAGAACTTGGATTTGCTCATGTCAGGAGTCTATACTGTCATAGAATCCCATGAAAATGTGAGATTCACAATAAATCCCCTTTAGGCTGTTGCTGCCCTGATGGAGACTGCCCTGACATGAGCCTTGAGGGAACTCAAGATGGAAATACAAGTGGCTGCCTGCTGGCAAGCCCTCAGCCACTTGTAGTGACCCCTAATGGCACACTCTGAGGAAATTCAGCATGGGAAAGGACAGGCTATTTTGCAAATCAAGGGAATGATTTCAGTGGGCCCAGACTTTTGAATCTTCCCATACAGAGAAAAGTACTAAACTCATTAATTTGAGGTATCTAGTGGTGGTTTAGTAGCTAAGCCGTGTCCAACTCTTATGACCGTATGGACTACAAAGCCTGCCAGGCTCCTCTATCCATGGTATTCTCCAAGCAAGAATACTAGAGTGGGTTGCCATTTCCTTCTCCAAGAGATCTTCCCAACCCAGGAATCAAAACTGGGTATCCTGCATTGCTGGCAGATTCTTTATCGACTGAGCTACAAGGGAAGCCTATTGAGGTATCTGGTTTTCTTTAATTAACAGTAATCTTTTGAAGTTCAGAATACCTGATCTTTGTGGCAAAAACTGCTATATCTCTTGGTTCCTCCCTTACCTTCAGTCTTTGGAGCAATTCCTCAGAGTTACTGGAGAGGCTGCATCTCAGGCTGAAGTCCTCAGTTTTGTCCACCAAATAAAACTTAATTCCCAATTTTTATATTGTGCACTTTTTCCAGTTGACACTTCTGTCATGAACTAACAAAGTACCTTGCCTCCTGGCAAGTTTTGCTAAGTCACTTCAGTCGTGTCCGACTCTGTGTGACCCCATAGACGGCAGCCCACCAGGTTCCCCCATCCCTGGGATTCTCCAGGCAAGAACACTGGAGTGGGTTGTCATTTCCTTCTCCCATGCATGAAAGTGAAAAGTGAAAGTGAAGTCGCTCAGTCGTATCCGACTCTTCGCGATCCCATGGACTGCAGCCTACCAGGCTCCTCCATCCATGGGATTTTCCAGGCAAGAGTACTGGAGTGGGGTGCCATTGCCTTCTCTGTCTGGCAAGTTTACTCAACCGTTAAAAAAAAAAAAAAAGAAAAAAAACCTGAAAATATAGAAATTTATAATATAGAAGTCATAATAGATTTAATGAAGAAACAAAGAATGCAGAAGCCCACTACAAAAATTAGAGACAGCACATCTTTTCTAATAAATAAGGGTTGTTAACAAAATTCACTGTGTATTATATACCAAGTAACTTACAAACTCAAACAATGTCTATTGTAACTCACACTTTCTGATAAAACATTAAATTATAAATTAATAATGAAATGTCCGATGAAACCACAGCATTTATATTTGATATTCACTCTTTCAAATAACTCGAAAGTCAAAGACTCATAGGACTCCCAATAATATTAGCCATATGCCAGCCACGGGCATTTATATAATAAAGGTCAATGCTAAGAGTTACAGACCTAAAAGCTAACCTTCACTTTTTGCACTATAGTTTTTGAATAGAAAATAAATAAAGAGTTTGCGTTCTGTTGGTTTGATAACAAATGGCCTATACGATATAATTTGAAGTCTGAAAGAAATAGTCCCAAAGAATCACTGTAGATAAAACCTGTTCAGTGAATCTGTTGGCTTTTGATTTGTAGAAACTGAATTAAACCAAATCTCAGCTCCAAAAGAACTAATATTATTAAACTTGGTAGTATTAACAGTTGTATCATCTGGTTTCTTTACATTTCTCTAATTTCTACACAATTTCTTTTCTTATTTATCTAGAGAAGGCATTCTTTTTCCTTTTTCCTTTGGTCTAACTACACTACAAATAAGAAAGAGTACACTAATTTCAGTGGATAGTAAGTGTTTTACACAGCATGTGTGGCAAATTAGTTTATTTTCAGGTAAAAGATATTAAATAGTCATTTCAGTTCAGTTCAGTCGCTCAGTCGTGTCCGACTCTTTGCGACCCCATGAATCGCAGCACGCCAGGCCTCCCTGTTCATCACCATCTCCCAGAGTTCACTCAGACTCACGTTCATCGAGTCCGTGATGCCATCCAGCCATCTCATCCTCTGTCGTCCCCTTCTCCTCCTGACCCCAATCCCTCCCAGCATCAGTATTTTCCAGTCTGTCAACTCTTCGCATGAGGTGGCCAGAGTACTGAAGTTTCAGCTTTAGCATCATTCCTTCCAAAGAACACCCAGGGTTGATCTCCTTTAGAATGGACTGGTTGAATCTCCTTGCAGTCCAAGGGACTCTCAAGAGTCTTCTCCAACACCACAGTTCAAAAGCATCAATTCTTCAGTGCTCAGCCTTCTTCACAGTCCAACTCTCACATCCATACATGATCACTGGAAAAACCATAGCCTTGACTAGATGGACCTTTGTTGCCAAAATAATGTCTCTGCTTTTGAATATGCTATCTAGGTCGGTCATAACTTTCCTTCCAAGAAGTAAGCGTCTTTTAATTTCATGGCTGCAATCACCATCTGCAGTGATTTTGGAGCCCCCAAAAATAAAGTCTGACACTGTTTCCACATCTATTTCCCATGAATAGATCTGTCCAAATGAATTTGGATGAGAAATATATTTTTCAAATTTATATAAATAAGCTAATATAAGATCTGCTGCTGCTGCTGCTGCTAAGTCACTTCAGTCATGTCTGACTCTGTGTGACCCCATAAGAACTAGACATTACCAAAAATAGCACTCAACAGAAAAAAAAAGGAAAATCAAGAATTAAGGTGAAATTATTTAACCAATTTTTCCCATACCTAAGCAACAATTGCAAATATAAAAGAAAGTAAAATTATCTGAATAGCATTGAGAACAATGGACTGATACACACACACACACACACACACACACACACATATATATATATAAAATAATTTGCAAATAGAAGAATTTAAATAAATGATATATTTTAGGTGAGAGGGTTGAAGGTTGATGGCAAGGCAGAGCGTAACTTACATTATTGACTCTTCTGTATGTTTGATTTTTAAAAGGCATAACAACTATTACTTAGGAAAACTAATTTCTAGGAAGAAAATGAGAGTCTGATAAAGTAGGAATATAGCCTTAAAGGTGAAAGAGAGGAAGCAAAATGTTGAAAGAGGCAATAAGAAAAGCCTTCACAATACTTCAGCTGTACCTCAGGAGACACTTGGAGAGGAACTGGAGTCATTTGTTAAATAGCAGTAGAGACGCTAGTTCACTGGTATTTGTAAAAATATGATGAACGTTGACAAGAAAGCATTGTCAACATTGCAATGGATCCTTCTTGGGTTTAATTTGGCAATTTTCCAGGGTTAACAATAGCAACACAAAAGAACAAATATAAAACAGGAACCAGAATCAATTCCTGGAAGTACCATTTTAAGTATATAACCTGGACATGGTTTATTTCCACACGATAAGACATACATGTGGGTTTTACAAATTATTAAGAATATTTCTTCTTCCCAAGATAGCTCAGCTAAATTCTGCACTGAATTTCAATTCTTCTATTCAATTTATTATTATCTGTGTATGATTATTTATGCTGCATTATTTATATAACTGGCTCACTACCTCCCAGTTACCATTTTAATTAAGATATGAAACATTAAATGGTCATTAAACATTCTTAATTTTTTATGCTTTTATGCCATTTCTTAGTTTGTTTCCTAAAAAAGGTTGTAGTGCATATTTTTGACCAGCTTTACTATAATT
>SJYT01004496.1:8750-23014 GCA_006410635.1 Cephalophus harveyi | reverse complement strand
CTATAATTAAGTAGGAAATACAGAAATCAGTATTTTTTCAAAACTAGCTTTTGGATAGGTGACATTCCTAAACTTATAAAAATGAAATAGTATTATTCAATAGTTTGGCAAGCAGACAGACAAGTTACCTTTGGGCATGTATTAATTTATTTTTATGTTTTATTTTATTATAGTTTGCATTTTCTACACTCCTTTACAGAAACATATTTTGGCAGCAATATGAACTACTGGCAAATGATCATTCTTTCGTTTTTTGTAACTGAATGAAAACAAAATATATTCTATCCTGCTGATATATTAACAAGATACTTCTAATAAGCAGGTGTGGTAATTTTTATATTTCAAGTTTAGGGTTTATATATATTTAGAGAATTGGTCTTTTGAATAGTCTGTTTGTTGATCTGAACAGCATGCATGAGACTATTACAGAGAATATATAATGGCTCCACACAATTACTGAGCAACATGCCCCATATTAACAAGCATTCTCAATTGGTTTATTAAGAAAGACAATGTGCAATTCCTGGAAATATGAACTCTACTTATAATGTGAATTGTAATGTATTCAATATAAATAGCATGTGCATATCTGTCAAATATTTAAATAGGTAAAAATGTCATTTATTTTTCTTTCATTTTAAATTAGTTTGAAGATGTGAACATTGCCTTGCTCTTAGATGGTTTTGTAGGTGTTTCTGAGCTAGATTATTATATCAAAATTTAATGTATATTAGTTAGCTTTATAGCAAAAATAAGGCTTCCCTCATAGCTCTGCTGCTGCTGCTGTTGCTGCTGCTGCTGCTAAGTCGCTTCAGTCGTGTCCGACTCTGTGCGACCCCATAGATGACAGCCCACGTGCCCCGTCCCTGGGATTCTCCAGGCAAGAACACTGGAGTGGGTTGCCATTTCCTTCTCCAATGCGTGAAAGTGAAAAGTGAAAGTGAAGTCGCTCAGTCGTATCCTACTCTTAGCGACCCCATGGACTGCAGCCTACCAGGCTCCTCCATCCATGGGATTTTCCAGGCAAGAGTACTGGGGTGGGGTGCCATTGCCTTCTCTGCCCTCATAGCTCAGTTGGTAAAAAATCCACCTGCGAAGCAGGAGACCCCGGTTCTATTCTTGGGTCAGGAAGATCCACTGGAAAAGGGATAGGCTACCCATTCCAGTATGCTTGGGATTCCCTTGTGGCTCAGCTGGTAAAGAATCCTCCTGCAATGTGGGAAACCTGGGTTTGATCCCTGGGTTGGGAAGATCTCCTGGAGAAGGGAAAGGATACCCACTCCGGTATTCTGTTCTAGAGAATTCCATGGACTAAGCCCATGGGGTTGCAAAGAGTCGGACATGACTGAGAGACTTTCACTTTCATTTATAGCAAAGTAAAAAATACTTTAGGTTTTAAAAAAAAAAAAAAAACACATAATATAAACCTAGTCAAGTAACCTAAGAAACGTTTTTATCTCTTTTGGAGTTGAGAGAACACATTCTGTGAGTCAAACCGACTCTGTTTTAAGCTTTTATTTGATTTTGTTAGCCAGTACTGGAGATCAGAAAGATTTAGAAAGATTCATACTAACTTAAGATTGTGAACAAAGAAGACTTTTTTCAAAAAATGCTGTTCTTGGAATTAGCATTATAACTCCCTTCTGTGTAGCATCCAGTCACTTGCCCATTTATTAAACTTTCCTGAATATCTGTAGCATTCATTGTTCCAATAGTTGGTTTCGATTAAAGCTACTTATTGTGATAAACCTTAGGGTATGCAATATCCATTTGTGTCCAAGTCCTTAGGAGTGCTTCAGTGGCTATCACAAAGTATTTCCTTGAATATTTTCAATGAAACTGTGGGGCTTTTTGTCAGGTAACATTCTTGGATGCCTTGTGATTATTGAGAAATCAAGAATAGAAAGACAGAAAATCTCCCAAATATTTGGAGATTAATCAGTATACTTTTATATAATACATTTCAAAAATGAAATCTCAAAAGAAAATTTAAAGTGTTTTTAATTAAATGAAAAGGCAACACAACTTTATCAAAATACTTGGAATGCTATAAAAGCATTGCTGAGAGGTAACTAAGCATTGAAGGCATATATCAGAGAAGAAGAAAGGTCAAGAATCTATATCTAGGCTTTCAACTTAGGAAATTAGAAAATGAAGAACAATTTAAATCCATGATAAAAATTCTCAGTGAAGTAGAAATAGAGGGGTTCAACTTGATTAAAAAAAAATATCTACCAAAAAAAATTAGAACCCTATATCTAAGATCATACTTAATGGTGAGAAATTACAAGTTTTCCTAATAAAACCAAGTATAGAAAGGATGTCCCTCTCACCCCTCATCTTCAAGATTGTACTGGAAGTCCTAGCTAATGTAATAATACAAGCAAGGAAAATAAAAGATGCACAGTGTGGAAAGGAAGAAATAAAATTGTTTCTGAAGACAGATGAAATGATCATCTATGTAGAAAATCTGAAAGAATCAACAAAAATATCCAAAAAACTATAAATGAATTACAACAAGTTTTCAGGATACAAGGGTGATACACTATTGCTTCTCTATATTTCACCAATGAACAAGTGGAATTTTAAATAAAAATGAAGCATAATTTATGTTAGCAGCCTCCAAAATGAAATACTTAGATATAAACCTGGGAAAATAGGTACAGTTTTGAGATACAGGCAACTACAAAACTCTGATAGGCAAAATTTTTAAAGTACTGCATATAAGGGGAGATATTCCATAGTCATGGATAGGAAAAACTCAATATTATCAAGATATTAGTTCTTCATAAC
The DNA here is from genome assembly GCA_006410635.1 of Cephalophus harveyi. Lineage (NCBI taxonomy): Eukaryota > Metazoa > Chordata > Mammalia > Artiodactyla > Bovidae > Cephalophus > Cephalophus harveyi. Next base: position 20,221 of record SJYT01004496.1, on the reverse strand, counting down.
TTGATCTACAGATTTAACTCAATCCCAATGAAAACCCCAGTAAATTAGTGTGTGGCTATCAACTGTTTCCAAAGTTTATAAAGAAAGGCATTAGACCCAAAATACCTAACATATTATTGCAGGAGAACAAACTGGGAGGAATGACACTACCCAACTTCAAGAATTGCTATTGAGCAGTTCAGTATTTTCCAAAGAATAGACAAAGTGGTCAGTGATATATATATATAGAGAGAGAGAGTACAGAAATATATTCATATTAATATAGCCAACTGATATTTGACAAAGGGTCAAAAACAATGTAATGATGTGAAAAGTCTTTTCAACAAATTTCAACAAATGGCTCAAATATCTGGACTTTCACATACCAAAAATAAAAAATGAATTTAGCTATGAACCTTATACCTTTCACAAAAATTAGACTTTACACCTTTCACAAAATAGAAAACAAGCCAAAAAAAACAAATACAAAACTTTAAAACTCTGATAATATAATACAAGAGAAAATTTAGGTGACCTTCGGTTTAGCAAAACGTTTTAAGATAGAACACCAAAGGCACAATCCATGAAAGAAATAATTGACAACTCTGACTTCATTAAAAGCAAAAGATTTTGGTCTGAGACAAACAATGGCAAGAGGGTTAAAAAACAGGCCGAAGAATGGGAAAAATATTTCCAAAAGACACAGCTGATAAAGGACTGTTATTCAAAATACACAAAACCTCTTAAATGTCAACAATAACAAACACACCAATTAAAAACTAAGTCAAAGACCTTAACAGATATCCCAATGAAGAGAATCTACAAATGGCAAATTAAGGCATAGGAAAATATGCTTCACATTGCATGTCATTAAGAAAAAGCAAACAAACTAAAAGAGCGATGATAAATCATTACACACTTATTTGAATGGCTAAAACCTAGAATACTGACAAAGTCGAATGCTGTGGAGATGAGAAGCAACAGAAACTTTCACTCATTGCTGATGGGAAAGCAAAGTAGCAAGCCACTTTTGAAGAACATTGACAATTTCCTTCAAAATTAAAAACATCTGTATCATACAATCCAGAAAACAAAATTGAAATTTATGTCCACACAATAATTGGTGCATAAATGTTTATGGCAGCCTTTTCACATTTGCCAAATTTGGCAGTGATCAGCATATCCTTTAGTATATGAAACAATGGAATATAATTCAATGCTTTAAAAAAATAACAAAAGAACTGTCAAGCCACATAAAGACATGGGGTTACCTTAAATGAGTATTACTAAAAGAAATAATCTGAAAAGGATATATATTGTGTGGTTCCAATCACACAACCCTGGTGGCTCAGAGGTTAAAGTGTCTGCCTGCAGTGAAGGAGACCTGGGTTCGATCCCTGGGTCAGGAAGATCCCCTGGAGAAGGAAATGGTAACCGACTCCAGTATTCTTGCCTGGAGAATCCCATGGACGGAGGAGCCTGGTAGGCTACAGTCCACGGGGTCGCAAAGAGTCGGACACGACTGAGTGACTTCACTTGACTTGACTTGACTTAATCATACAACCAGCTTCCCTTGTAGCTCAGTAGGTAAAGAGTCCACTTGCAATATAGGAGACCTGGGTTCAATTCCTGGGTCAGAAAGATCCCCTGGAGAAGGAAATGGCAACCCACTCCAGTATTCTTGCCAGGAGAATCCCACGAACAGCGGAGCCTGGCAGGCTACAGTCTATGGGATCGCAAGAGTCGGACATGACTAAGCACACAGCACACAATTATACAATATTCTAGAAAAGATAAAACTATGCAAACAGTATAAATATCTGTAACGGCCTGGGTTTGGGTGGGGAATGGGAGGAGGGAAGATTAGGCAGAGCATAGTAGAGTTTTACACCTAAAAATACTCTTCATGAGACTATAAACATGGATATGTGTCATTATTCATTTGTCCAAATCTATAGAATATACAGAATAAAGAGTGAACTGTGCTGCAAACTATAAAATTTAAGTGAGCTTGGAGTGTCAATGTAGGTTCATCAATTGTAACACATGCATAGCTTTGATGAGGGATATTGATAATAGAGGAGCTATACAGGCATGGGTACAGCTGGTTTATGGGCAATCACTATCCTTCCGCTTAGTTTTGTTATGAATCTAATCCTGTCCTAAAAATTAAATTCTGAATTTAAAAAATGAGAGCTTTGATACATAATAAGTTAAAAAAAAAAAAGAGGGGGAGGATTGTGTATGTGTGTGTTTGTGTTTCTTTAGCACTTTTCATAGTAGTACTATAGATGTAGTTAATCTCTTGCTTGGAGAAGGAAATGGCAACCCACTCCAGTGTTCTTGCCTGGAGAATCCCAGGGACGGCGGAGCCTGGTGGGCTGCCTTCTATGGGGTCGCACAGAGTCGGACACGACTGAAGCGACTTAGCAATCTCTTGCTAGTCATTCCTGATAGCGTGATTCCAAAATTTGTTTTCTTTGGAAAATATCTTTGATATGCTTTTATTTTCAGATATTAATTTGACTGCCCATATAATTCTAGTTTAGTATCTGCCCATACCTCTTTTGAACATGCCAGTCCATTTTCCCATTACTTTTTGTTTATTGTAGTCTGTAATTCATTATAAGGCACACTTCTTTTCTCCAGTACCTCTCAGATTTTCTCACTAGTCTTAACGTTTGTCAGTTAAATGAAAATGGGCTTTTATTTATATGAATGTGTTTGTATTGGTTAAGTGTCCGTGATAGCTTTTTCTTGGAAGAAATATTAATTTAATTCTAGAGCATTCTCAGTCACCATCGTTTTGAATATAGCTTCTCTGCCACTCAATCTATCATCTTCTCTAGGACATCCTACTAGAAGTGTATTGGAATATTTCAATATCTTCTACTTATCTTCATTTATTTCTCTTTCACGTTCTCCTGTATCTCACTGTGCTCATTTCAGTGAGAAGGCTGGATTTAATCCTCAATACTAAATCCTAATTCACAAATTCTATTTAGGATTACGACTAATATAAGTTTACTGTGTCTTTGAGAGTTGTTTTTTATAATTTTGTTCATATGATATATTACAGACACAGAAAACCCCCTAAGGTAAATGCACAATGGAAGAGGTTTTTCTAAACATCAATAACTATGGATTTCATATGTACTTCTTGATGCATGTTTGTCTGCTTGTCTTTTTTCCTTTTCCTTTTGACTATTAGTGATTTTTTTTCCCAAAATTTCTTTCAGGAACTTAAACTCAGCCTATGTGCATGTTTTAATTCATTTGTTAAGGGACTGATCCCCCTGTTGTACCAGTTTTTGACTTTCATTGCATTAAAATTTCATGTCTTTGAATTCGTATCTAGTGTTGGGTGTTTCTATTTACTTGTTTTATCTCTTTTCTTACACTTCCTACTCCAGATGTTCTACAGATTTCTCCACTTTCCTATGGGACCTCTAATCCAGGGTTATACAGGTGACATGTGAGCCCTCAGTGGGCTAACTGGTTAGAGCTAGCTCTCAATCAGTCACTGACACATGCATAATGTAGTCCAATTTTTGTTTCATTTTTCTCATAATTCTACAATTATGCAGCTTTATACCATATTGTNCTACTCCAGATGTTCTACAGATTTCTCCACTTTCCTATGGGACCTCTAATCCAGGGTTATACAGGTGACATGTGAGCCCTCAGTGGGCTAACTGGTTAGAGCTAGCTCTCAATCAGTCACTGACACATGCATAATGTAGTCCAATTTTTGTTTCATTTTTCTCATAATTCTACAATTATGCAGCTTTATACCATATTGTCGGAGAAGGCAATGGTACCCCACTCCAGTACTCTTGCCTGGAAAATCCCATGGCCGGAGGAGCCTGGTAGGCTGCAGTCCATGGGGTCGCGAAGAGTCGGACACGACTGAGCGACTTCTTCACTTTCACTTTTCGCTTTCATGCATTGGAGAAGGAAATGGCAACCCACTCCAGTGTTCTTGCCTGGAGAATCCCAGGGACGGGGGAGCCTGTTGGGCTGCCGTCTGTGGGGTCACACAGAGTCGGACACGACTGAAGCGACTTAGCATACCATATTGTATTCAACCTTCTTACTCTTCTTTGATTGCATTCACATTTATATCCACTGATTGATTTATGCTTATTTTGTATGAGCTTTATTTTCTTAATTCTTTTAAAATGTTAAATCTCATTTTTCTTTATTTATAAAAACAGGTGAGATTGATACAATCTCAAAATTTAACATAAACCAGAAGTCCACATATTTTTGTTTTAATTTCTAAAAATTATTCCTCATGCAAATATTATGTTCTCATATATTTTGTCCCCATTTCTTCATCATCCAAATTTTTGAATTGTCAAAGGCTTTATTCATTTTGTTGGCATGATTATGAAAAGGTCCTCTATTTAGGAACACAGAGGGTAAGATGAAGCTATTTGCAGTCCTGGGAAACGTTCCCAGATTATTATTTCTTCTTTAGTGTAATACCTCATCTTATTCTGATTTAACACAGAAATGTGGAAAGTAATGTCCAATGATTTTGCACATTGGTCTGTTTTACATAAAGAAATACTAAATATTTAAATATACTGAAATTTTAGAGGCTGCTAAATTTTATGTGACCCACTTTTGAATATAAATTGAAAGAATTTCCTTAACAACCTCATCCACAGATCTTGGTGTGGCTGTAGGGGAATTAGTATGAATTGTTTCACAACCTCCTGTATCAGGCAATATGTAGATTATCTTCTGAGAATAGTATCACTCATGATATGGCAAAATATATTTCCTTTTTGCAAAAATAAAATATATAATCTAAATATAGCTCTTTTTTTTTTTTTTACTAATATTCTAGAAGTCACTGTAAAATTTTTTAAAAGGGGGTGAGTGAGATCCCAGCAGTACCAAACATTACCAAGGAAAATTTAGCTTAGTACTGATGAGTAAAGCAGAAATCCTGATGCGACCCCGTGTCTCTGGCCAGCCATGTACAAGAAGAGCACATGGAAAAGTGGTGTGCATCATCTGGGTGCTGCTGGATGACAGTCTTCATTATATTATTCACATTTCACATTTTTCTTAGTTGTGATTTTATGTCCTCATGATATGGAAATTACTTCTAGATACTGTCAAAGTATCTGAATGCACAGGATTTATTCATTCTTTACCAAACCTTTGAGTTACTCTAACATTGAATTATGTATCTATTTACAACACAATCACCTATCTCCATAAGTAATAAATCTATTGCTATATGTGGCTTAAAACATTGTTGTTGCCTTTGAAGTTAATAACAATCATAAGTCTATGTTTAGAGACAATAAAATTTCAGTAAAATTGTTATTGTTTATTATATGGAATATATATCTTCAATAAAACTGTTTTAATCAAAACCCTACTGTATTAATACACATTCAAGGATTTATTTCAATTTTCATCTATAGGCTATATAAATTATAATAGAATCTCCATGTATTGATATACTGAGTGATATAAACTTAAACATTCATTAAGAGTTCAAATTATTTCATGTATCTTCAACAGGGGTAATATCAGTCTAAGGGGCAGAAATCTGTTTGGGGTGGAAGAAGAGAAAGATATCTTACATGTTATAGTAATTTATGATCCTCTAAAGACCCACAGTCCTTCAACTGATATATAATATATTGATGCTATAAAAATTTAATAGTGAGGAATTAGGAAGAAAATAATCTAAAAAGTTTCCTTAGAAAAACTTAGGGAAAAAAAAAAAAGGTTGAAAAACATTGACTCATTTAACCTTCATAGAGAATGTGTGACATAAACAGTGGCACTATTCTGATTACAGGACAAAGACCAGAAGCACAAGAACCATTGTCCAAAGTTACAGATCCAGTCAACGGTAAAACAGGAATGCGAACACAGGTCTGGATTGAATCCCGTCCTCTAGGACATCTAACCACTATGCATTCTGCCTCTTTTCAAAAAGGTTTACTAAGTATATGTTATCAAATAAATCAAAAATTTGTGAAAATACATAATAACTTTATATCACATATTAAATAAAACTAAGATTCATAGTTACAAAAATTATGCTCATAAAATGTGAAGTTAACTTAGAAATTGGATACTTAGCAAACAGCATCACAATATGGGTTGTCTTTACCATATTATATTTGCATGTAAATAGAGTTTAACTTTTCATTTACTGATGATATATGGACTTACCTATAGCTCTAGCTTATAGAATAATAACTTTGAGTGTAAATTTCATATGTTCTTGAAAACATAAGCTGTATATGTCATACTTTACCCTCCACCTATTTGATAAATTGTATACATAGAAATCCATGTGAACTTACGCTACTATTATGTTAAAAAAGAATCTCTTCCCTCTCTCACATTTTATGATTATGAACCCAATCCTTGCAATAGATTATGCCACTCTTTCATTCATATTTTCAGAAAGACAGCAGTCAAGGCTCATTAAGCTTTCTGCTGCAAGGTAAAAATTAAGTTTTTATTAAATAAAGCAAGCATTAAATAAGCATCAAGTTGATATAATAATATCTTCCATCTTCAAGAATAAGTGATTTACAAAAACCAAAGAACACTTAATTTAAAAACATAGACAACAGATTACTAGTTAAGTAGAATAATACGAAAAGAATATGTGCTATGTCTCAACAAATGAAAATAAAACATTTTTATATTAAATTTTTTAAATATCTTGAGAGTACATCAAAGTGTAAAAAACACAGAAAAGTCAGCAAATAATAGCCTGTATAAAATTGGTTCATTGAAAACTAAATAGTAAGGTTCTAATACAAAAATCATTACTGGAATTGTCATAATTGAGGCAACTTGAATTTCCCACATGATTTACAATAATTACCATCATTTAAAGTCAATATTCTAAACTGTACCACCTTAGTTGATTTTTTTTTAATGAGTCTAGAGAACAAACCTAAACATGCAAACAGCTGCTGAGATTCATTGATCAAAGACAGAAACGCAGAGCACCTATCTAAAAGCAATTAAAGATATCTCTGAAAGATAATAAGAACTCAGAAAAAATCTGTGATTTGCATTCACCTACACAATTTTTGTAAAAATTTGGAACTTCAGAAATAATTTTCTACTACTGTCAATTTCTATTAAAAATCTCCCAGATATCTGACATACAAACTTTAACCATAGCAAGCATTAGCTGACTGAGTAGCCATGGAAATTAAAGCTCTTTGGTTATAAGATTATGTTGCAGAAATACAAAAGAGGTTCTGAGATCCAAATTTAGTGAATTTAGTAATACTGTACCTTTTTTGCATTTTGGGTATAACTCTAAGATGCATGATTATAGAACCACCATCTATTTCTTAATGAAACAGTTATATTATTTAATCACTAGAAACCTGTGTGCATTTTCTTAAATGTCAATATTAAAAACTGTATAAAACATTCAAGTGACACAAATAAATGTGATTATACACACACACACACACACACACATAATATACCTGTATGGGGGTCAAGAAACAACAGTTAGAACTTTACATGGAACAATGGATTGGTTCAAAATTGGAAAGAGTATGACAAGGCTATATATTGTCATTCTGTTGATTTAATTATGTGCAGAGTACATCATGCAAAATGTCAGGCTGGATGAATCACAAACTGGAATCAAGATTGCTGGGAGAAATATCAATAACTGCATATATGCAGATGACACCACCCTTATGGCAGAAAGTGAAGAGGAACTAAAGAGCTTCTTGATAAAAGTGAAAGAGGAGAGTGAAAAAGCTGGCTTAAAACTCAACAGTCAAAGCACTAAGACCACAGCATCCAATCCCAATCCTTCATGGTAAGCAGGTCAGGAAAAAGTAGAAGCAGTGACAGATTTTATTTTCCTGGGCTCCAAACTCACTATGGATACTGACTGCAGACGTGAAATTAAAAGACACTTGCTTCTTGGAAGGAAAGCTATGAGAAAACTAGATGGTGTATTAAAAAGCAAAGACATCCCTTTGCTAAAAAAGGTCTGCATAGTCAAAAATAGGGCTTTTCTAGTAGTCATGTATGGATGTTACAGTTTAACCATAAGGAAAGCTGAGCACTGAAGAACTGAGGCTTTTGAACTGTGGTGCTGGAGAGACTCTTGGGAGTCCCTTGAACTGCAAGGAGATCAAACCAGTCAATCTAAAAGAAATCCACCTGGAATATAGTTGGAAGGTACGAGGTTGATATCGATGCTCCTGTACTGTGGCTACCTGATGTGAAGAGCCAACACACTGGAAAAGTCTCTGATGCTGGAAAAGATTGAAGGCAGGAGGAGAAGGGGATGACAGAGGATGAGATAGTTGAATGGCATCATCAACTAAATGGACACGAGTTTAAGCAAACTCCAGGATATAGTGAAGGACAGAGAAGTCTGACGTCTTACAGTCCACAGGGTCACAAGAGTCAGACAGGCTAGTCTGTCCATGGGATTCTCCAGGCAAGAACACTGGAGTGGGTTGCCATTTCTTTCTCAGGGGATCTTCCCGACCTAGGGATTGAACATGGGTCTCTTGCATTGCAGGCAGATTCTTTACTGTCTGAGCCACCATTTAAAACCTGGATTCATGTCAATGTATGGCAAAACCAATACGGTATTGTAAAGTAAAATAAAGTAAAAATTAAAAATATATATATATATATACCTAGAAAAAAAATTGGGGAAAATATCAAGCTAAGTCAGAATTCAAAGCTTAGTTTTGATTTAATAAAGATTCTATAATTAATTAATTTCTTCCCTAAAAAAAAAAAAAAGAATAATAATGCTGTTTGTAGCAACATGGATGGGCCTAGGAATTATCATACTAAGTAAAGTAAGTCAGACAAATATCATATAATATGACTTTTAAGTGGTACAAATGAACTTATTTACAAAACGGAAATAGAGTCACAGATATAGAAAATAAACTTATGGTTACCAGCAGGGATAGGTGGGAGGGATAAAATGGGAAATTGGAATTGAAAATGCACATTACTATGGGTAAAATAGATAGCTATTGTATAGATTGTATACTGTATACAATGTATTGTATCAATTGGGATCTATTGTATAGATTGGGAAATTCTGCTCAGTATTCTGTAATGACCTATATAGAAAAATAAAATAGAATGGGTAAAAAAAAAAAAGAAAACCTCAGGGTCTTTGTAATAAAAGCCCCAGGGTCATATATATGATCTTGGGGCTTTTATTATAAGCTTAGAATTTGTTACTTAGAGAGAAACAAAGAAAACAACTTTTTGAAAGACTGAAATGCTAAGCAGAGAATTTGGTGCTCTCATAGGAGAACTGGAGAAGCAAAAAGCTTGGATTCAAGGGCAAAAGAAAGAGAACAACTAGTAAGCATGCAAAACACTCAGTCAGTGCTCTGAACATTTCATAGGTTATGATTACATAAAAACTGGAAATAGACTAGCCTTGTGTGGGTTAACGTGCTGTGCCTGTAATCAATCTCTGCTGCAAGGAACAAACTGAATGCTCTTGGGATGAAGATGACTTTCAGAGACAGTAATGTTTTGGGTAGACAAAATCAAACATTTCAGAGTAATTAAAAGACAAGCCAGAATATGAGATTTACTGATGAAGAATCAAGAGAAAACAGACAAGTATTCCAGGTGCTACAAATCTCAGGAAAAATTTTTAAAATACCCATGGTGAATATGATGAAGTAAAGATAAGATATGCTTGAGCATTTCATCCGAGAATTGAAGTTACAAACAAGTAAACAAAACTTGAAACAAATGGAAATCCTTGAAATAAAAATTTCACTGATTGAAATTAATAACTAACTAGGCTAGATAAAAAGTAAATTAGACACTACAAAAGACCCTTATATCACAGCACAGCAAACAAGTTCCAGTCTGCACTCCTATATGCAAAGTGTTATTTTAAAGTAAGGCTTCTGGAGAAAAACATAGAAAGTTTTCTCAGGACCTTTTACCCCAAATATAAAAGATACCATACATAAAGTTAAAAATCAATGTTTATTTCATTAGTAGAATATATTTATGTCCTCTTATAGGAAAAGACCCTGATGCTGGGAGGGATTGGGGGCAGGAGGAGAAGGGGACGACAGAGGATGAGATAGCTGGATGGCATCACTGACTTGATGGACATGAGTTTGGGTGAACTCCAGGAGTTGGTGATGGACAGGGAGGCCTGGCATGCTGCGATACATGGGATCACAAAGAGTGGGACATGACTGAGCGACTGAACTGACTGACTGACTGATCTATATGCAAAGTGTTATTTTAAAGTAAGGCTTCTGGAGAAAAACATAGAAAGTTTTCTCAGGACCTTTTACCCCAAATATAAAAGATACCATACATAAAGTTAAAAATCAATGTTTATTTCATTAGTAGAATATATTTATGTCCTCTTATAGGAAAAGACCCTGATGCTGGGAGGGATTGGGGGCAGGAGGAGAAGGGGACGACAGAGGATGAGATAGCTGGATGGCATCACTGACTTGATGGACATGAGTTTGGGTGAACTCCAGGAGTTGGTGATGGACAGGGAGGCCTGGCATGCTGCGATACATGGGATCACAAAGAGTGGGACATGACTGAGCGACTGAACTGACTGACTGACTGATGCAGAAAAAAAGAGGCAAGACACAGACTGAGAAAAGTTGTGTAATGCATATTTTGAAAATGAAATTACATTGAAGATAAAGTACTCTTCCACATCAAGTACAAAATGATCACCCCCATAAATTAAATACTGGGCAATCTGGAATATTTGTGAACAAGAGAGCCAAGTGGTTTATAAGATTATCAGAAGGTTCGACATCATCATTTATTATAAAAACAGAAATTTAAATCATAATGAGATAGGAGATATTCCAAAATATCTAAACATAAAAAAAAAAAAAAAGCCACCAAGTGTTGGAGAGAGAGAGGCATACCTAGCCATATTATTTACTAATACATAGCATTTTGAAAAATCTTTGTAAGCAATTATAAAACCTAGACATGCATACCCAAGAACTAGCAACTGAACTTCTTGATATATACAAAGCTAAAATGGATGTGTTTGCGCTTGTGTGTGTATGTGCAAGCAAATTGTTCACTGAGATATAATGGATATTCACGTTATCTATATAACAGAATATTATATTATATCATGATACCAAGAATGTATAGATATATTTTATAGACATAATAGCATTGAATAAAAGCAACCATGTACACAATGTTTAGAAATATTAATCAGAATGTGAGTTACTCCTAATGATGGTGTTAATGACAGAGAAGAAAATAACAGAAAGCTTCTATTGTTCTGACAAACATCTATTTCTTAATATCTCATCTGGATTGTTATCACAAATGTTCAGTGTACAGATCTACAATTCTGTACACTGAGGTTTTTCAAATAAATAAATGAACAAACATATATATATACACATATAAAGAAATAAATATTTCCATCACATGCTCACAAGAGCAAAAGATGTGTA
>SJYT01004495.1:341055-366532 GCA_006410635.1 Cephalophus harveyi | reverse complement strand
CTCAGATACGCAGATGACACCACCCTTATGGCAGAAAATGAAGAAGAACTAAAGAGCCTCTTGATGAAAGTGAAAGAGGAGAGTGAAAAAGTTGGCTTAAAGGTCAACATTCAGAAAACTAAGATCATGGCATCCGGTCCCATCACTTCATGGCAGATAGATGGGGAAACAGTGGAAACTGTCAGACTTTATTTTTTTGGGCTCCAAAATCACTGCAGGTGGTGACTGCAGCCATGAAATTAGAAGACGCTTACTCCTTGGAAGAAAATTATGACCAACATATTAAAAAGACAGCATATTAAAAAGCAGAGACATCACTTTGCCAACAAAGGTCCATCTAGTTAAGGCTATGGTTTTTCCAATAGTCATGTATGGATGTGAGAGTTGGACTAAAAAGAAAGCTGAGTGCGGAAGAATTGATGCTTCTGAACTGTGTTGTTGGAGAAGACGCTTGCGGGTCCCTTGGACTGCAAGGAGATCCAGCCAGTCCATCCTAAAGGAGACCAGTCCTGGGTGTTCATTGGAAGGACTGATACTGCAAGGAGATCCAACCAGTCCATTCTGAAGGAGATCAGCCCTAGGATTTCTTTAGAGGGAATGATGGTGAAGCTGAAACTCCAGTACTTTGGCCACCTCATGCAAAGAGTTGACTCATTGGAAAAGACTGATGCTGGGAGGGATTGGGGACAGGAGGAGAAGGGAACGACCGAGGATGGGATGGCTGGATGGCATCACCGACTTGATGGACATGAGTTTGAGTAAACTCCAGGAGTTGGTGATGGACAGGGAGGCCTGGCGTGCTGCGATTCATGGGGTCGCAAAGAGTCGGACACGACTGAGCGACTGAACTGAACTGAGACAGCATATTAAAAAGCAGAGATATTACTTTGCTAACAAAGGTCCGTCTAGTCAAGGCTGTGGTTTTTCCATTAGTCATGTATGGATGTGAGAGTTGGACTCTAAAGAAAGCTGAGTGCTGAAGAATTGATGCCTTTGAACAGTGATGTTGGAGATGACTCTTGAGAGTCCCTTGGACAGCAAGGAGATTCCACCAGTCCATCCTAAAGGAAATCAGTCCTGAATATTCATTGGAAGGACTGATGCTGAAGCTGAAACTCTAATACTTTGGTCACTTGATTTGAAGAACTGACTTATTTGAAAAGACCCTGATGCTGGGAAGGATTGAAGGCGGGAGGAGAAGGGGACAACAGAGGATGAGATGATTGGATGGCATTACCGACTCAGTGGACGTGAGTTTGAGTAAACTGCGGGAATTGGTGATGGACAGGGAGGCCTGGCATGTTGCAGGCCATGGGGTCGCAAAGAGTCTGACACGACTGATCGACTGAACTGAACATAATATAATATATTCCATATCATGCATAAAGGTGCCATGCAAATTGTAGAACACAGAAAAAATTTCATACAAAGTTATTTTAATTATGTATTAAAGTGAATTTTTTTTTGGTTAATGGAATAGTCTGCTGCTGCTACTGCTAAGTCGCTTCAGTCGTGTGTGACTTTGTGCAGCCCCATAGACGGCCTCCCACCAGACTCCCCCGTCCCTGGGATTCTCCAGGCAAACACTGGAGTGGGTTGCCTTTTCCTTCTCCAGTGCATGAAAGTGAAAAGTGAAAGTGAAGTCGCTCAGTCATGTCCGACTCTTCGTGACTGCATGGACTGTGGCCCACCAGGCTCCTCCATCCATGGGATTTTCCAGGCAAGAGTACTGGAGTGGGGTGCCATTGCCTTCTCCGGAGTTCGCTAATAATCCCATCTTATTTGAACTCCTTGGTCATACTGCCAGTAATAATGGTCTCAGTGTTCTTTTCTCATAGGAAGCTCCTCCCTCTCTACTCTGATCCATGAAGTTTACAGAGCTGCTTCTCTCTAAAGAATTGCCTGTGACATCTACTAATATAATAGGCATGCGGTTTCACTGCTTTGGTCAAACATTTGATTTTAATCCTGTAAACAGTGATAGTAGCTATTTTATTGCCCTATTATGACAACACCTGCTATAGTGATAAGAATTCTTTGGACTGGGCTGCCTTTGTAGTCAACTTAAAAAAACTTTTTTCTTGTTGACCTCAGACCTGCCTGAGTTAGTTGTGAAATCAAGACAGAAATATTTTTTTCTTTATCTTTTATTTTTTGGGGCCCACCTGAGGGCAATATTACATAGTCTGTAGGTCTGTAGTTTTTTTGTTAATCGTCTTTTTTTCTCCTCATGAAAGTGACCTTATCTTTCTTTAGATGACTAGTGCTTTCACTGCAGCTTTACATCTTCTGTGAAAACTGGAAGCGACTGTTATCTAGTCCTATGCCACTTATCATCGATCCCTGCATAATAGATGAGCCATCCCTTCTTCCACACTACCTTCTTTTATGACACAGTATGGACAGAGGAGCCTGGTGGGCTGCAGTCCATGGGGTCGCTAATAGTTCGATGCGACTGAGCTACTTCACTTTCACTTTTCACTTCCATGCATTGGAGAAGGAAATGGCAACCCACTCCAGTATTCTTGCCTGGAGAATCCCAGGGACAGGGGAGCCTGGTGGGCTGCCATTTATGGGGTCATACAGAGTCGGACACGACTGAAGCAACTTAGCAGCAGCAGCAGAATGAAGTTAACTCTTACTGTAGTTAGGAGTAGGATGTGCACCTGCTTGGATATTGCTAACTCCCTGGACAAGAAATTGGGGGGTGAAATGGAAATGTGGCTGTCTGTTTATTTATTCATTTTTAATGTGTGTGAGGAAAAAATAATTTCCAGATAAAACATTACTAGTATTTCCTTTGACAAGTTTCCTGTAATAGTGAATATTTGCCACTGCATGATACAAATATAACTTTGTGTATGGTTCCTATCTGCTATGCAGAGCAAATTCTGGAAGTGATTATTGAAGTCATACCCCTGTTAAGGAGAGAATCTGGAATCCTTGGGACAGAAGATCCTGTACTTCTTATTCTTTGTATAGGTTGATCTGGATAATATTTTAAGAGTGTTATCCACGCCCCCACGCCCACACCCTCGCTCTGTTGAAAGCTCTAATGAGCTTTGCCTGATAAGGTTACTGAAACCTGAGTAGTGACTTGAGACTGTGGTGTTCATTCACTTGGACCTAGTGCTTACATCTGGATCTGGATCTTTCTTGGCTGTAACCTTTTCAATTACATTCTTCTTTGGGCTCAATGATTTTACTTTGGATACTGTGTATTAACTAGGAAGAACCTGAGAAGAGAGGAGGTGTATATTCTTTTAACTATCTTTTAAAAAAATGTTCTTTTTTTTTCCTCTAAGAAATGGCAGAATAGTGTCTCAGTCTTATTAAAAATGAAATATAATGGAGCTCACTCAGAAAGATACATGTGTGAACAGAAGATACAATTTTTTCCCCTGAGATGTGGAGCTGAATAAAACCCTTAAAAAAACAACAACAAAGCATTGTTTTCATCTGTGAAGGTGAAGTCGCTCAGTCGTGTCCGACTCTTTGCGACCCCGTGGACTGTAGCCTACTAGGCTTCTCCATCCATGGGATTCTCCAGGCAAGAATACTGGAGTGGGTTACCATTTCCTTCTCCAGGGGATCTTCCCGACCCAGGGATCAAACCCAGGTCTCCCGCATTGCAGGCAAACGCTTTAACCTCTGAGCCACCAGGGAAGCCCTCATCTGTATTCATTGTGTTTTTAAGTAGTATGTAGAGGAGGTGTTTGAAAGGAATGAGTAAATTTTGGCGAGGGTTTTCATGGCTTGTATGTTTTTTTCTTTTGTTGTGTAACTCTATTGAAAGTGCTAGTGAGGGTCTGGAGGAAATCCTGCTTGGGAGAAGATAATCAAATCCAGGTTCTGCCTTTCTTTTGAAAGCTTATTCCAGAATAAAAAAGTGTTACAATGTAGAAGTGTTATTAAAGGTGATTCAGTCCTTTCTTCACTTGTAGTGGATGAGAGAGTCGAGGTCTGGAATCAGTGATCTTTCCAGAGACTCATGTTAGTTGGTAGAAAGACTAAAATTGTGGTTTCTATTTCTAGTTTGTTTCTCCATTATTCTTTTTGCCATTACAGGACTGGCTTTCTCAGGAATCTTGCCAGGTTTGCTTAGTTGACCACTCTGAACGGATAGGAGCAGTTAACATTTCTAGTATAACAAAATTTGGAGAATGTCCTTTTAATTTCATTGAGACTTTGTAAAAAATACAGAGACTTTTCTTTAAAAGGTGGCTTATTATTTACTTTTATTGAAGTATAGTTAATTTAAAATGTTGTGTTTAATTTCTACTGTATAACAGAATGACTCAGTTATGTTTGTTCTTTTTCCTATTCTTTTCCTTTATGGTTTATCACATACTATTATGTGATAGTGGCTTACAATTACTGTGTAATAAATATATATTCAGGGCTTTATTATTATTATATAATATATATATATATTGTGTAATATATATTCAATCCCCCTGATACTGATTGCAGTTCTTGGTTCTCCTCTCTTTGTAGGCTAGCAGGGAAAACCACAAGGCCATTCAGGTATGACCTAAATCAAATCCCTTATGATTATACAGTGGAAGTAACAAATAGATTCAAGGGATTAGATTTGATAGAGTGCCTGAAGAACTGTGGATGGAAGTTCATAACATTGTACAGGAAGCAGGGATCAAAACCATCCCAAAGAAAAAGAAATGCAAGAAGACAAAATGGTTGTCTGAGGAGGCCTTACAAATAGCTGAGAAAATAAGAGATGGGGAAGGCAAAGGGGACAGGGCATTATATGCCCAACTGCATGCAGTGTTCCGAAGAATAGCAGGGAGAGATAAGAAAGTCTTCTTAAGTGAACAGTACATAGAAATAGAGAAAAATAATAGAATGAGAAAGACTATAGATCTCTTCAAGAAAAAATACCAAGGGAACATTTCACGTGAAGATGCAAACAGTGAAGGGGCAGAACTTGCAGTGGCCTGAGACAAGCAGAAGAGGTTGAGAAGACGTGTCAAGAACGCACAGAGCCATACAAAAAAGATCTTAATGACTTTGATAACCAGAGCTGTGTAGCCAGTCACTCACCTAGAAGGGTGAAGACAGGCATTTTGGAGTATGAAGTCAAGTGGGCCTTGTGAAGTGAAGTCGCTCAGTCGTGTCCGACTCTTTGCGACCCCATGGACTGTAACCTATCAGGCTCCTCTGTCCATGGGATTTTCCAGGTTATAGTACTGGAGTGGATTGCCATTTCCTTCTCCAGTGGATCTTCCCAACCCAGGGATTGAACCCATGTCTCTCACACTGTAGACAGACGCTCTACCGTCTGAGCCACCAGGGAAGTCCAAGCATTACTATGAACACAGCTAGTGGAGGTGATGGAATTCCAGCTGAACTGTTCCAGATCCTGAAAGATGATGCTGTGAAAGTGCTGCACTCAATATGCCAGCAAATTTGGAAAACTCAGCAGTGGCCACAGGACTGGAAAGGTCAGTTTTCATTCCAGTCCCAAAGAAGGACGATGCCAAAGAATGGTTCAAACTGCTGTACAGTTGCGCTCATTTTACATGCCAGCAAGGTAATGCTCAAAATCCTTTGAGCTAGGTTTCGAAATCGAAAGTATGTGAATTGAGAACTTCGAGATGTACAGTCTGAATTTAGAAAAGGCAGAGGAGCCAGAAATCAAATTGCCAACATCCGTTGAATCATAGAAAAAACAAGAGAGTTTCAGAAAAATATCTGCTTCTGCTTCATTGACTATGCTGAAGCCTTTGACTGTGTGGATCATAGCAAACTGTGGGAAATCCTTCAAGAGACTGAACTACCACACCACCTTACCTGTCTCCTGAGAATCCTGTATGCAAGTCAAGAAGAACTGGATATAGAACAATGGACTGGTTCAAAATTGGGAAAGGTATACATCAAGGCTGAATATTGTCACCCTGCTTATTTAACATATGCAGAGTACATCATGCAAAGTGCCGGGCTGGATGAAGCACAAGCTGGAATCAGGATTGCCAGGAGAAATATTAACCTCAGATATGCAGATGATACCACCCATATGGCAGAAAATGAAGAGCAATTAAAGAGCTTCTTGATGGAAGTGAAAGAGGAGAGTGAAAATGCTGGCTTAAAAATCAACATTCAAAAAGCTAAGATCATGGCATCTGGTCCCATCACTTGATGGCAATTAGATGGGGAAACAATGGAAACAGTGACAGATTTTATTTTCTCGGGCTCCAAGATCACTGTGAACAGTGCCTGCAGCCATGAACTTAGAAGATGCTTGCTCTTTGGGTTGAAAGTTATGACAAGCTCAGACAGTGTATTAAAAGGCGGAGACATCACTTCAACAAAATCCATGTAGTCAAAGCTGTACTTTTTTCCAGTGATCATGTATGGATGTGATAGTCGGACCATAAAGAAGAAGACTGAGAGCTGAAGAACTGATGCTTTCAAATTGTGGTGCTGGAGAAAACTCTTGAGAGTCCCTTGGACAGCAAGGAGATCAAATGAGTCAATCCTAAAGGAAATCAGCTGTTGATATTCAGGAAGGACTGATGCTGAAGGTGAAGCTCAAATACTTTGGCCACCTAATGTGAAAAGCTGACTCATTAGGAAGGACCCTGATGCTAGGAAAGATTGAGCAGGAGGAGAAGGGGGTGATAGAGGATGAGATGATTAGATGGTGTCATCAACTCAATGGACATGAATTTCAGCAAACTCTGGTAGATAGTGAAGGACAGAGAAGCCTGCTAAGCTTCAGAACATGGGGTCTCAGAGAGTCGGACAAAACTTAGCAACCGAACAATGAAAACAAAAAGAATCAGATTGAACTGACCTTAATAACCTTGGAAAACCTAGTGGATTTTCAAGTAAATTTTATTACATAGTCATGCGGCCTAGATTGAAGTTATGAAGAAGTTAGGAGAAGGCTCCAGTGTTTATTTGATATGTAATTTTTGTAAGAAGTAAAAAGTATTGAAGTGTCTTCTCTTAAAGCAGTTTGGACTTGCTGTTTTATCTGCTAATCATAGGTCTGTTGTAACTTTTTTTTGGCTCCTTTTCATTTTCTAAATTTTTTTTTTTAAGTTTTTGGTTTCGTTGGATCTTCGTGGCTGCGTGTAGGTTTTCTCTTGTGGTGGAGGTGGGGTTGATCTTTTCTGTGATTCACGGGCTTCTCATTGTGGTGATTTCCCTTGTTGCAGAGCACAGGCTAGAGGCATGCAGGCTCAGTAGTTACAGTGTGCAGGTTCAAGGGCTTGCAGATGTCAGTCTTTGTGGCCCATGGGCTTCAGTTGCTCTGAGGCATGTGGAATCTTCCCAGACCAGGGATTGAACTCATGTCCCCTACTTGGCAGGCAGATTCTTACCCACTATACCACCAGGGAAATACTTTTACTCATTTTTAAACCACTTCGAATTCTTGTTGGGTGTATGTAATAGCTTAATCTTATTACTACTTTCTTCCCTTTTGGCCCCATGAAATGAAAATGAAAAGAGACTGTGTATTTTCTTTAATAGAATAGATAATTATAGCTAACATTTGTGCTAAGGTTTTTATATGTATTTTAAAATTTAATCTCATACATCTCTATGGAATATAATTGTTATTATCTGTGTTTTATAGATGAAATTTGTACACGAAGATCTTACTCAGTGTCATGTAGGTAGTAAGAAGTAAAATATGGATTCAAACCCAGACAGTTTTTAGAACTCCATTCCAATGCCTCTTAACAAAAAAAAGATATTACAGAGACCCAATTATAAAGGACTCAATTATTGAACAAAACAATTCACATTACAAAAGAATCTAATGAAGGATTTCTTTTAAAAAGTGTTCTCTGGTCAGAGGGATATCCATCTAGTTTTACTCTGTTGAGCTATAGGGCTATCTTAGGGCCAGTGAGCTATCCCCTCATCCTGCCATTGTCCTGTCTTTGCAAAGAATAGCCCAGTACTGCCCACGGTGAGTAAAGCTGTTGAGCTGAGAAGAATTGATTGGGAATGGTAGGTCATGCTAGGCATATAGGCAACTCCTCTGAGTAAATGGTTATTCAATTTATATTCAGCTTTTAAGGCATATATATATTATATAAAACAAGGAACATAGATGTTTCAAATTCTATACATTATAGGTTTTTATTTGATCTCTTTCATAATTCTTTAGGAAGTAGTTATTACAAAGCCTTAAATCTTTGTTTAATGCTTTGAGGATATTTATGTGCTTAACAAGTGATCTTGAACACTCCATAGTTGCATTTTAGGTGCATCATCATGTGACCTAATCTTAGATTATAAATTCCCTATTAAGCATATTGCCAAAGCTGAAGTGAATGTGTTTTTTTTTTTTTTTTAAGGATCTCAAATGGATGGGTAATTTTTTTTTCTTACTCTTCCTGTTTCTTTCAAACAATTTTCTATGCAATACTCATGTCACACATACTATTTAGTTATTTTTACAGATAAACTGATAAAAATGGTGGTTTAAAAAATTTATTGTAAATCAGCTGTACTTCAATAAAAAACAACAAAAAAAGGTTATTTCTACATCAGAGATGTGCAATTATCTGGGTGGGAGAGTTCTATTTTTGTGCTTTTCACAGCCCAAAGTGATCACCATGTGACTAGAAATGTCTCAGTGTTAATACTTGCTGCTGTATTTTTTCCCATTCTAGTTTTATGTTTTTAGTTTTAGTTAACTCTTTTGTGAGTTGATCATAAAAAACTGTGACACGTGAATAGATAAAAGAATGACGTTATTATTAAAAATAAAGTGATTCAAACAGCAACATCCCACTGTATAGTGTATGTATGTATGTTAATTGCTCAAGCGTGCTTGACTCTTTGCAACCCTATGGACTGTAGCCTGCCAGCCTCCTTTTCGCCATGTAATTATTCAGGCTGGAATACTGGAGTAGGTAGCCATTCCATTCTCCAAGGGGTCTTCCCGAGCAGGGACTGACCCTGGGTCTCATTCATTGCAGGCTGATTCTTTACTGTCTGAGCCACCAGGGAAGCCTATAACCTGTTAGAAACCATAATGGGAAAAGGACAGAATATATATAACTGAATTACTTTGCTGTACAGAGCTATTCATGGAACAACAGACTGGTTCCAAATCGGAAAAGGAGTACGTCAGGGCTGTATATTGTCACCCTGATTATTTAACTTATATGCAGAATACATCATGAGAAACGCTGGACTGGAAGAAGCACAAGGTGGAATCAAGATTGCCGGGAGAAATATCAATAACCTCAGATATGCAGGTGACACCACCCTTATGGCAGAAAGTGAAGAGGAGCTAAAAGCCTCTTGATGAAAGTGAAAGAGGAGAGTGAAAAAGTTGGCTTAAAGCTCAACATTCAGAAAAGAAGATTATGGCATCTCGTCCCATCACTTCATGGGAAATAGATGGGGAAACAGTGGAAACAGTGTCAGACTTTATTTTTTTGGACTCCAAAATCACTGCGGATGGTGACTGCAGCCATGAAATTAAAAGACGCTTACTCCTTGGAAGAAAAGTTATGACCAACCTAGATAGTATATTCAAAAGCAGAGACATTACTTTGCCGACTAAGGTTCTTCTAGTCAAGGCTATGGTTTTTCCTGTGGTCATGTATGGATGTGAGAGTTGGACTGTGAAGAAGGCTGATCGCCCAAGAATTGATGCTTTTGAGGTGTGGTGTTGGAGAAGTCTCCTGAGAGTCCCTTGGACTGCAAGGAGATCCAACCAGTCCATTCTGAAGGAGATCAGCCCTGGGATTTCTTTGGAAGGAATGATGCTAAAGCTGAAACTCCAGTACTTTGGCCACCTCATGCAAAGAGTTGACTCATTGGAAGAGACTCTGATGCTGGGAGGGATTGGGGGCAGGAGGAGAAGGGGACGACCAAGGATGAGATGGTTGGATGGCATCACTGACTCAATGGACGTGAGTCTGAGTGAACTCCGGGAGTTGGTGATGAACAGGGAGGCCTGGCGTGCTGCGATTCATGGGGTCACGGAAAATCGGACACGACTGAGCGACTGAACTGAACTGAACTGAACAGAGCTATTCTGAACCCTAAAGGATGATGACATCAAAGTGTTGCATTCAGTATGTCAGCAAATCTGGAAGACCCAGCAGTGGCCACAAGACTGGAAAAGGTCAAGCCTCATTCCAGTTCCCAAGAAGGGTAGTAGTAAAGAATGTTCGAACCATCAGATAATTGCACTCATCTCCCAAGCTAGTAAGGTCATTTAAATTCTTGCATGCTGGGCTTCAGCATTATGTGAACTGAGAACTTCCAGATGTCCATGTTGGGTTTAGGAAAGACAGAGGAACCAGAGATCAAATTGCTAACGTTTGCTGGATCATAGAGAAGGCAAGGGAAGTCCAGAAAAACATCTACCTCTGTTTCATCGACTATGCTAAAGCCTTTGACTGTGTGGATCATTATTAAACTGTGGAAGGCTCTCAAGAGATGGAAATACCATATCATCTTATCTGTCTCCTGAGAAACCTGTATGTGGGTCAAGAAGCAAGAAAGGAGTACGACAGGGCTGTCTGCTGTCACCCTGTTTCCTTAACCTATACACTGAGCACATAATGAGAAATGCTGGGCTGGATGAGTTACAAGCTGAAATCAAGATGGGTGGAAGAAACATCAATAACCACAGATATGTGGATAGCACCATTCCAATGGCAGAAAGCAAAGAGGAACTAAAGAGCCTCTTGATGAGGGTAAAGGAGGAGAGTGAAAGAGCCAGCTTAAAACTAAATATTAAAAAAACTAAAATCATGGCATCCCGCCACATTATTTCATGGCAAATAGAAGGTGAAAAGGTGGAAGCAGTGACAGATTTCCTCTTCTTGAGCTTTAAAATAACTGTGGATGGTGACTGCAGCCATGAAATCAGAAGACGATTGCTTCTTGTCAGGAGAGCTATGACAAACCTAGACAGTATGTTGAAAAGCAGAGACATTACTCTGCCAACGAAGGTCTGTATGGTCAAGGATGTGGTCTTTCCAGTGGTCATGTATGACTGTGAGAGCTGGACTATAAAAAAGGCAGAGTGTCAAATAATTGATGCCTTTGAACTGTGGTTCTGGAGAAGACTCCTGAAAGTCCCTTGGACAGCAAGGAGATCAAACCTTGCTTGACAAGGTTGATAAGATTGATAAGGAGATCAAAGATCAAACCTTGCTTGATAAGCTTGACAAGGAGATCAAAGATCAAACCTTGCTTGATAAGATTGACAAGGAGGTCAAAGTCAATCTTAAGAGATATCAACCCTGAATACTTGTTGAAAGAGCTGAAGCTCTGCTATTTTAGTCATGTTATGCGAACATTGGAAAAAAAGTTCCTGATGCTGGGAAAGGTTGAAGGCAGGAGGAGAAGGGGACGACAGAGGAAGAGATGGCTGGATGGCATCACCGATGTGATGGATGTGAGTTTGAGCAAGCTCCGAGAGTTGGTGATGGACAGGGAAGCCTGGTGTGCTATAGTCCATGGGGTCACAAAGAGTGGGACACAACTGAGTGACTGAACTGAACTGATGTCATTCATATATTAAAAAGCATTTTTATCCATGTTCTTGCATTTGATATTTATAGTGAGGAGTCAGTAAACTTTCCATAAAGGGTCAGGTAGTAGTAAATATTTTAAGTTTTTTAGACCATATGTTCTCTTGCCTACTATTCAACTCTGCCAGTAGGATGTGAAAGCTTACATAGGCAATATGTCAGTGGATAAGCTTGACTGTGTTTGCATAAAACTTTATTTATGGACACTGGAATATGATTTTCATAAGTCATTAAATGTTATTTTTCTTTTGTCTTTTTCAACCATTTAAAAATGCCAACATTTTTAGCTTACTGTTTGTGTGACTGTAGGTTAAGTTAAGGGCCACATTGTCTGGTAGGCTGTCGTTTGCTGACTGCCTGCGTCTGGCTGCAATGCGGGAGACCTGGGTTTGACTCCTGGGTCGGGAAGATCCCCTGGAGAAGGAAATGGCAACCCACTCCAGTATTCTTGCCTGGAGAATCCCATGAACAGAGGAGCCTGGTGGGCTGCAGTCCACGGGATCACAAAGAGTCGGACACGACTGGGCGACTTCACTTTCACTTTCTTCCTACTCCAGTATTCTTGCCTGGAGAATTCCAAGGAATGTATAGTCCATGGGATCCCAAAGAGTTGGACATGACTGAGCGGCTTTCACTTTCACTTTCATATGCTCAATAAGTATTTGAGAGAGTTGAAAACGAATAATGTCTGTCTTTCCTTATTTGAAGGATTGTTGTGTAGATTGTTTTACTTATTCATTTGTATAGTAAAGATGTGTTCGAGAATGAGTCTCTTGCATTATGAGTAGAAGTAATAAGGTAAAATTCACCTCAGAATTCAGGGAAGGGAAAGCAGAGAAGGAAGTTGTTATGGATTGAGTTTTTTTGTGATGACGTATGTACTGTGGCCAGTGATATGGACAGTCCCTCTTTTAACCGTTACTTAACCTTTATTTTAAATAGGTATTTCTTTACTCCGTTTACTGATGAAAAAAACAGAAAAAATACCTTAGCCTTAAATATGAGTGGTAGGACAGAATTTGAACCCAGATCATGTTCTTTCCATATATTTTGCTTTTTTATAGTAAGGATATACAGCAACTTATCAGGCTGCCTTAGACACTATTTACTTATTGCTACAAGTTTTCACAGACACGTCTTAAATAACCAAGGACAGAGATTTTTTCCTTAGAGAAGGTGAAATGTTGAAGAAACCTTCATGATAACCTTTTATTCTTTGAATATGTGATTACAAAGGGCTTTATTCTGAAATGATAGGCAAAACACATTTTCTCTCTTACTTTTGTACATAACTTTTACCTCTTTAAAGAAGGGTGTTTAAAAGTGTTTCACAGGTAAATTCATAAAATTCTACAATGAAATAAAATTGAGGAATGTACATTAAGTTTCTGTCAAACTGTATGTTGAGTAGAAACCAATGATAAAATCAGATCTTAAAGCTGATTATTTTAGGTAATTTTCTTAAAGTTGAAGATTGAATCAAGCTAAAATAAACGAAGGTTAAAAGTATAAACAGAGAATACCCTGGTGGTCCAGTGATTAGACCCTCATGCTTCCACTGCTGGGGGCCTAGGTTCAAACCTTGGTTAGGGAACTAAAGATCCTGCAAGCCATATGGTGAGGCCAAAAAAAAAGTATAAATGAAGAGAGGTTCTGACAGTAATTAATTGTGGAGTTTCTTTTTTGATTCAGCAGACGTCTCGAATGTCTGTACCGCTACAGGGAGCTCAGACTAGTGAGAGAAGTGGACAGAGACAGAGGCACCAAGAGGACACACCTCCTGAGGAGGGGATGTCGGAGCTTCCTCCCTTTATCAACTTTAAAATGCTATTTAAAATCACTGAAAACACTAAAACAGTCTGGAAGTGTAAGCGTACAAAGTGTAAATCCCTTTTTTCATTTTCTGCTCTCTGATCCCCATTCTTCAGAGTTATAGTTAGCAGACTGGTAAATATGCTTCCAGATTTTTTTCTTACGCATATACCAGTAGGCCTTCCCGCAAAGAAATTGGACTCACTCTATATATAATTTTGTAAATTGCTTTTCCTCCCTTGTGATAATCTGTAATGTACATGTTTCCATGTCAGTAGATACAGATCAATCTCATTTAAAAGCCTTCTACCTCGGTGAGGGAATGGGATCCCACCATTTATTTACATTATTTCTTATTGCTGGGCATGTAAGTTTTCAACCTGTTTACAAAAAATAGATATCCTTGAACTAATATGCTTTGTTTTCTGAACTGTATAAATGATGAGTAACATAGAGGCGGGTGAAGAGATGAATCAGGACAAAGGCTAGTAGAGTTTTGCCAAGAGAACGCACTGGTCATAGCAAACACCTCTTCCAACAACACAAGAGAAGACCCTACACATGGACATCACCAGATGGTCAACACCGAAATCACATTGATTATAGTCTTTGCAGCCAAAGATGGAAAAACTCTATACAGTAAGCAAAAACAAGAGTGGGAGCTGACTATGGCTCAGATCATGAACTCCTTATTGCCAAATTCAGACTTAAATTGAAGAAAGTAGGCAAAACCACTAGACCATTCAGGTATGATCGAAATCAAATCCCTTATGATTATACAGTGGAAGTGAGAAATAGATTTAAGGGCCTAGACCTGATAGAGTGCCTGATCAACTATGGAATGAGGTTCGTGACATTGTACAGGAGACAGGGATCAAGACCATCCCCGTGGAAAAGAAATGCAAAAAAGCAAAATGGCTGTCTGGGGAGGCCGTACAAGTAGCTGTGAAAAGAAGAGAAGCGAAAAGCAAATGAGAAAAGGAAAGATATAAGCATCTGAACGCGGAGTTCCAAAGAACAGCACGGAGGGATAAGAAAGCCTTTCTCAGCAATCAGTGCAAAGAAATAGAGGAAAAGAACAGAATGGGAAAGACTAGAGATCTCTTCAAGAAAATTAGAGATACCAAGGGAACATTTCATGCAAGGATGGGCTCGATAAAGGACAGAAATGGTATGGACTTAAAGGAAGCAGAAGATATTAAGAAGAAGTGGCAAGAATACTCAGAAGAACTGTACAAAAAAGATCTTCACGACCAAGATAATCATGATGGTGTGATTACTCACCTAGAGCCAGACATCCTGGAATGTGAAGTCAAGTGGCCTTAGAAAGCATCACCACTAACAAAGCTAGTGGAGCTGATGGAATTCCAGTTGAGCTATTTCAAATCCTGAAAGATGATGCTGTAAAAATGCTGCATTCAATCTGCCAGCAAATTTGGAAAACTCAGCAGTGGCCACAGGACTGGAGAAGGTCAGTTTTCATTCCAATTCCAAAGAAAGGCAATGCCAAAGAATGCTCCAACTACCGCACAATTGCGCTCATCTCACACGCTAGTAAAGTAATGCTCAAAATCCTCCAAGCCAGGCTTCAGCAATACGTGAACCGTGAACTCCCTGATGTTGAAGCTGGCTTTAGAAAAGGCAGAGGAACCAGAGATCAAATTGCCAACATCCGCTGGATCATGGGAAAAGCNCAACTACCGCACAATTGCGCTCATCTCACACGCTAGTAAAGTAATGCTCAAAATCCTCCAAGCCAGGCTTCAGCAATACGTGAACCGTGAACTCCCTGATGTTGAAGCTGGCTTTAGGAAAGGCAGAGGAACCAGAGATCAAATTGCCAACATCCGCTGGATCATGGGAAAAGCAAGAGAGTTCCAGAAAAACATCTGCTTTATTGACTATGCCAAAGCCTTTGACTATGTGGATCACAACAAACTGTGGAAAATTCTGAAAGAGATGGGAATACCAGACCACCTGACCTGCCTCTTGAGAAACCCATATACAAGTCAGGAAGCAACAGTTAGAACTGGACATGGAACAACAGACTGGTTCCAAATAGGAAAAGGAGTACGTCAAGGCTGTATGTTGTCATCCTGCTTATTTAACTTATATGCAGACTACATCATGAGAAAAGCTGGGCCGGAAGAAGCACAAGCTGGAATCAAGATTGCCGGGAGAAATATCAGTAACGTCAGATATGCAGATGACACCATCCTTTCGGCAGAAAGTGAAGAAGAACTAAAAAGCCTCTTGATGAAAAAGGAGAGTGAAAAAGTTGGCTTAAAGCTCAACATTCAGAAAATGAAGATCATGGCAGCTGGTCCCATCATTTCATGGGATATAGATGGGGAAACAGTGGAAACAGTGTCAGACTTAATTTTTTAGGGCTCCAAAATCATGGCAGATGGTGACTGCAGCCATGAAATTAAAAGACGCTTACTCTTTGGAAGGAAAATAATGACCAACCTAGACTGCATATTGAAAGGCAGAGACATTACTTTGCCAACAAAGGTCCGTCTAGTCAAGGCTATGGTTTTTCCTGTGGTCATGTTATGGATGTGAGAGTTGGACTGTGAAGAAAGCTGAGTGCCGAAGAATTGATGCTTTTGAACTGTGGTGTTGGAGAAGACTCTTGCGAGTCCCTTGGACTGCAAGGAGATCCAACCAGTCCATTCTAAAGGAGATCAGTCCTGGGTGTTCATTGGAAGGACTGATGCTAAAACTGAAACTCCAATACTTTAGCTACCTCATGCGAAGAGTAGACTCATTGGAAAAGACTCTGATGCTGGGAGGGATTGGGGGCAGGAGGAGAAGGGGACGACCGAGGATGAGATGGCTGGATGGCATCACTGACTCGATGGACGTGAGTCTGAGTGAACTCCGGGAGTTGGTGATGAACAGGGAGGCCTGGCGTGCTGCGATTCATGGGGTAGCAAAGAGTCGGACACGACTGAGTGACTGATCTGAACTGAACTGAAGAGGGTTAATGTGAAGGGGAAATGCTATCTAGGCTAAGGGAACAATGTGTCATTTGAAAAACTGCTGCATAAAATGACGAACTTTTTAGTTTAAGAGTAAAACAAAGAGAAAATCTTCCTAGCCATTGCCGATGTTCTAGGTTCCAAAGTAGGCATGTCCAAAGAAAAATATAATACATTACAGTGCTTCAATATACCAGAAGTTAATTCCCTCATCACTACTGACATGTGCAATTCACTGGTTCACCTTCTCCCAGTGATGCAAATTAATTTTAAGGGTTTACAGAATCACTTGAAGAAATGTAGTGGGAAATACAATCAGATTTTGGCTTTTCGACCTACAGGTTGGACGCATTCTAACAAGTTAACTAGTCTAGCAGATATTATTCCCCAGACCAAAGGAAACATTGCAATATATGGGTTTCCTTACAGTGAACACAGCAGCTACCTAGAGATGAAACGTTTTGTTTGGTGGCTGAAGCCGCAGAAAATCATACCTACTGTGAATGTGGGCACCTTGAAATCTAGACGCACAATGGAAAAATATTTTCAAGAGTGGAAACTGGAAGCTGGATATTGACATTACCCCAAAGGGCTCAGAAATAGTTAAATAACTTAGACCTCACTTGTTAGTAGTTAAATCTTCAGTGATAATGAGGTACACTTTATGTGAAAAACCTCATGAAGGTCACTCATTCTGCTTAAGTTCTCATTTACATTTGAGTAGTATGTTCATAGTGCTGACTATGGAGAGCATCTTAGCATCGTCCATGATAATTGAGACTGGTCAGCCTCGTACCTTTGTTTTTTGCCCTTTCTTTCGGGGTCTATTGTATCCTGCATCCAGCAGTAGGAGGGGAAACACAGGCAGATTCAGGAACCAAAGAATTCATGATAATGAACTATATTGAAAGCATTATATATAAGTAATTATATACCTTTAAAATTATTTAATATGGGGCATATTTTTATGATAAAAAGTTTATATGATATGCATACTTAAATAAATTAATCTTAAATATGAAAAAAAAAAGAGTAAAACATTTCTCTTTCTGTGCTGTGGAAGTATAGCGCCTTTTGTTTTCTTGAAGCGTATGCTAGGGTATTTCATTTTATAGAATTGGCATTTCTTTCCTGAGTAATTCATAGTTACATAATTTTCTTATTTTGGCAATTAAAATTTTTTTCAATAATGTTGCCAGATAGAGAATTAGAAGGACTTCCCAGGTGGCTCAGCCGTGAAGAATTTGCCTGCCAGTGCAGGAGACGTTAAGAGACATGGGTTCCATCCCTGGGTCAGGAATATTCCCTGGAGAGGGGAGTGGCAACTCACTCCAGTGTTCTTGCTGGGGGAATCCCTTGGACAGAGGGGCCTGGTGGGCTGCAGTCCACAGGATTGCAGAGTTGGAGATAACCAGCAACTGAGCATGTGTGCAGAAAAGTAGAACCACAGTCTGATGATAATGGTCATTCAAGAGGCCACACAGAGGTTAAGTGGGTACTTTTGGGAGTAGAGCTTATATCTTAGCTATTTTTCTCTTCTTAACACTAACTGAGAGTTCTTGGCCAGAGTTCAAAATGGGGTTTTGGGTGACTACTCCCCCACTGTTATCCATTTGAAACAAATTTTGGTAAATGAAAAAACAGATATTGTGAAGTTGCTAGTTAATCAAGTAGTTGTCTGAAAATTAAACTGATAGCTTAAAGTAGATGAATAGCATTTTTTTACTCTTCAGTATTGTTGTTCAGTCACTCACTTGTGTCTGACTCTTTGCGACCCCATGGACTGCAGCACACCAGGCTTTCCTGTCCTTCCCAATCTCCCAGAGCTTGCTCAGACTCATGTCCAGTTGAGTTGATGATGCCGTCCAACCATCTCATCCTCTGTCACCTTCTTAAGTATACAAAATCTTAAGTATAAAATCTTGCTATCCTTAAAAAGTTTTAGTTACTGCTTTTCTTCATCCCTTAATTTCCAATTTTGGAAATGTTGCCCTACAGCGTGTATCAAGTACTTCGTTAGTGTTAGAATTTTGTCATTCCTAGGGGAAAAGAATCTGCTGATTTCTTTAAAAATACATTGGAAAAAAAATGGTGTATTAAATAAGGGTAATAAATATCTTTCTGGACTATTTCTAAAAGTAAAAGCCTTTATTTTTGGTTGCCAATGATGCTTTGCTGTTTGGTTACATGTGCTTTGTTGAATAGAAATACGAGTTTTGTTAGGCTCAACTTTTAAAATTTCTTGCTTGTTTTAAAAAACCTAATGTTAAATAGTTTTAACTAGTGTTATTAATTTGAAGAGTATGAATACTTTGAATAACTTAGCTTGTGTTCTCTCATTACCTTAAACAATATTTTATTATCTGTTGTAACATATGATTATGAAATATTCATACTTTGTTCTAAGGGAATTAATACTTTACATGAAGTGTAGTGTTTAAGCATTCATACCTATTTTTTCACTTGGTGTTACTTTTCAAGAGTAAAGTGTACATTTAAACAAAAATGACTTATATTTGTTTAATTTTTCTAGGGCTGCTTTGGAAGAAGTGGAAGGAGATGTGGCAGAATTGGAACTGAAACTTGATAAGGTAAATATTACTTTAACTTTTTAAAACAGTAGTTCCTGTTTTGCATACTGATTTGTGCCTACAGTGCCAGATGGGTCACGTGATTTCTTTTATATCCATGAAGGTAAATGCTAATATTTTCCCGATTCTACACATACAAAAGTTGAGGCTAGAGATGTTAAGTAGTTGGTTGAAAATTTAATCTAAATGCCAGAGCAAGAATTTGAACCCTGTCTGACTAGACATCTTTTATACTGTTGGAAGTTTGTTTCCGTCTCCATCAAAAAGATTGCAGTGTAACTTTTTGTTGCTTAATGGATAGCATACATAACCTAACCATTCTTGGTTGTATATTTGGGTTTGGCCGTGTTCAAATATAAAAATTTTAATACTCATTCCATTTTTAAAGCTAATGCCAGAAATACTGAATATGTATTTATTTAATAGTTGATATTAAATTGTCATATTTTATGCAAGGGTTAATGTACATTGATTCCTATCTTCTGTGTTAATTATTGATAATCTCTTTTTTTTTTTGCCTCTATCTCAGAAATGTTACCTGTTGTATAACAGAAATATAAGAATGAATAAGACATGGCTTCTGATTTTAAGTAACCATTGTTGATTGTTAAAATTTCTGGAGACTAAATGTGTTTATTTGAAATACCTTTTCTGAAGATAATTTTCTGTTTATTTACTTATTATTATAAATGGAATTGTTTTGGAAAGCAGTGCTTGTCAAATGTTACTGTGCATAGAAATATGTGGGGTTCTTGTGAAAATACAGATCCAGATTCAGTAAGTCTTGGTATCTGACATTCTGTTTGTCTAGCCAGATTTTAGGTGACACCAATGCTGTTGAATAGACTGGACTCTAAATAGCAGTGATGGAAGGTATATTAATTAGACTGAAGATTTTCAAATGTTTTGAAATCATGCAATATGTATATATAGTGTAAATAGTATAGAAAATATATAAAGCAGTAGCTATTAGTTACATATGTAAGACAAAATAATTTTAGAAAATGTTTAGTAATAAGTTATTTTTGTGCAGTAGTCTATAATTTTCAAAGCACTTTGATATGTGGTGTGTTTGGGATTTTTACAGTAGTCCTGTGAGGTAGGTGGGGCAAGTGGATTATTTCCATTTTCTAGATGACAGTAGCAAAGCCCCGAAAGTAAAGAGGAGTTGGTTCAAATCACAGAGCTAGAAAAGGCAGAGCCAGGGTTAGAATCCCATCTGTTTTATTTTTAGTTCAGCACTTTTCTTGGGCACCACTGTACTCCTGGGTCTATGTTGAGGGGCACATGCTACCTGAAAGTTTTCTGAGGAACCCTAGCAAACTTCAGGCAAGTGTTTTTAAAAACAAATGTTAGAATTTTTGGTAAAGATATTATTTTCAGAAATGTTATTTTCTATTTAAAATTATGTATATGAGATCATTGTTACTGTTGTCATCATTATTTTACCCTGATGTATTACATTTATTTTTGAGGACTCTATGAAACAAAGTTTTTAAACTCTTAAGGTAGATAGCAGAAGATGTCGCTTTGATTTTCTGGTAGATGTATGAAAGAATATATAGAAGGATAAAGTTTCTTTCTTTCTTTCTTTTTTTAAAAAAGAATCACAGAGCAGTACAATAAGGGTATCCATTTTCTCTGGGTAGATTTGCATCTAAGTCAAACAAAACACTGTGTATCAGGGGGAACCTCGGAATATAAAGTATCTAAACAGACTCCTCTTACAGTATTTTTGTTAATGATTTTGCTTTTATGAGCAGCTATCTTTTGTTTTCACCGCTTTATATCATTTGGTTGGGGTTGAGAGACTGGTAGAATCTTAAACGAAAAAATCCAAATCTAAAGCAAGTTGTCAAAGTATTGCTGTTTAGTACTAAGAACTCTAAATCCTTTCTAGAGTCTGTATTAGGGCTTTCCAGGTGGCTCAGTGGTAAAGAATCTTCCTGCCAAGCAGGAGATGCCGGTTCAACCCCTGGGTTGGGAAGATCCCCTGGAGAAGGAAATGGCAACCTACTCCAGTATTTTGCCTGGGAAATCCCATGAACAGAGGAACCTGGTGGAGTCGCAAAAGAATCAGACACAACTGAGCCACTAAACAACATCAACAGAGTTGGGCCAGTAAGGACATCATGGAAACTTTGACACTTTTAAAAATATATTTCTCTACTTTAAGACCTTGATCCCTTATATAATGTCCCTTACCCAGATTCTTAAGCTATCATTGATCATTTTTACTCTAGAATTACGAGGAGGTACAATTAGAGAGAAGAAGGCAATGGCACCCCACTCCAGTACTCTTGCCTGGAGAATCCCATGGATGGAGGAGCCTGGTAGGCTGCAGTCCATGGGGTCGCTAAGAGTCAGACACGACTGAGCGACTTCACTTTCACTTTTCACTTTCATGCATTGGAGAAGGAAATGGCAGCCCACCCCAGTGTTCTTGCCTGGAGAGTCCCCAGGGACGGGGGAGCCTGGTGGGCTGCCATCTGCGGGGTCTCACAGAGTCGGACACGACTGAAGTGACTTAGCAGCAGCAGCAGCAGCAGCAGCAATTAGAGAAGAGGCCTGTGAGGAGCAAGAACTGGTTGTTATTGAAGGTGGTGGCATTAGTGGAGGGGAAGGATTATCTAAGGCTAGTTTAGTGATTTCATAACTTTGTGCAGGGCAAGTTGTACCTGTAATATCATTTCAAATCATAGCAGCGACAGGTTTAACTAGTTTGCTGACTTAGCTTATATTTGTTTTACTTGTAAATATGTGCCATTGGTAGTTATACTCTTTCTAATGAGTAATGCTCCATGAATGAATGGCATTATTTGACTAGGTCCAATTATTTATCCATTCTGCCTGGTATTTTGGCATTGGCAACATCACAGAGCATCATAGTTGCCATCTAGGTATAATTTCCACATCTGTTTAATCTTCTCATTGAAATGGCTTGCTCCTTTTTAAGTAGATACCCTTTAAATTACACCTCAAGTACTATCAAACTTAGTTTTTTTTTCCCCAGATATTACATTATTTCTTGCATTTTTACATTTCTTACATTTTAAAATTATACTTCCATTGAAATTATTATAATATTATGGTAATATTTGGTTTATAACATAGTCTAGTAGGAAAGGACACAGAGCCTGGAACAACGCTGCCCATATATGAGTCAGGCTCTACCACTCACTAAGCCATATGGGCCTTGGGCAAGTTCCTAAACCTTCCTATGTCTGAGTTTCTTCATCTCCCAAATGGGGAAAATAAGAGTATCTTATCTCATAGGGTTATTATGTGAATAAGATGTGTTAATACATGTTAAGTGCTTTGGCACATGGTAAGTTCTAAATGAATGTTAATGTTGGTGATGTCTCTTCAACAGACCTCGGTCTGTCTTGAAGACAGATTGTCTTTAACGGGAAAAATCCCCTCATTTTACTGTTAGGTAAAAATCTTCTCTCTTTGTAGGTTATGTTATGTGATTTAGTTACAGCTATCTTCACTGTCATCTAATGAGGACTTTTGACAGCTGGCAAAGCATTTATCTATCTCCAAGTCAGTCCTTCTCCCGACTAACTGCAATATATATTTGATTCGGCTATATGACACATTCATTTTCTTTCCAGCCCCTGTGATAGTGACCTTATTTTAATTCTGGTACCTGTTTCACTGGCCAGACGCTATGCCTTGTTGCTCAAAGTTGTAATCTCTGAAACTGGAATAATCTTTGATACCTTACTTTCTGATGGGAGTCTCTGATCTTTGCAGTTCTCATCTTGGACTCCTCCTGCTTCTGTTTTTCAGGTTTATCTAGATCTCTAGTCTTTTAAGTCTGTCCATTTCCAGAGCTCTTTTTTATTCAGGGTACTTTTTAAAAAATAATTTTAAAATTAAGATTAAATTCACCTAATATAAAATCTACCATTTTAAAGTTTGCAACTCAGTGTTTTTTAGTATATTCACAGTGTGTACAACTATTGCCACTACTTAATTTCAGAACATATCTCTTACCCTAATAAGAAACTCTATACACATTAGCAATCACTTCCGATTTCCCTCTCCCTATATACTCTGGCAACCATTAATTAACATTCTGTCTCTATGGATTTGCATATTCTTATACATTTCATATAAATGGAATCATACAATATTTGACCTTTTGTGGCTGACTCTTTTCACTTAACATAATGTTTAAAAATTCATCTATGTTGTAACATCTTTAGTATTTTCTTTTTAATGGCTGAATAATATGCTGTTGTATGGATGTACCATATTTATCTTTTCATCCCTTGATTGACATTCAGGTTGTCTCCACTTTTTGGCTATTATGTGTAATACATCTGTGAACCCTTCTAGTCTGCTCTTGATTTTATATCATCATTTCTCTTCTGAAGACCTCCATTTTCCTTCCACAGCACCTATTCTGCAGAATCTTGACTGTATTTGTCTAGTCTTCTATATTCTCTCTCTCTTTATCTGGGCTACAGAGCCCTTAAGGAAAAGTTACACACTTGTTTGGTGAAACGGATTGGTGGGATTCTTGATGCAAAGCAGTTTTTTCAAGACTCAGTCAGGTTATCTTACTATCTTTCAGTTCAGTTCAGTCGCTCAGTCATGTCCGACTCTTTACGACCCCATGGACTGCAGCACGCCAGGCCTCCCTGTCCATCACCAACTCCCTTTGTTTACCCAAACTCATGTCCATTGAGTTGGTGATGCCATCCAACCATCTCATCCTTTGTCATCCCCTTCTCCTCCTGCCCTCAATCTTTCCCAACATCAAGTTCTTTTCAAATGAGTCAGCTCTTTGCATCAGGTGGCCATAGTGTTGGAGTTTCAGCTTCAACGTCAGTCCTTCCAATGAATATTCAGGACTGATTTCCTTTAGGATGGACTGGTTGTATCTCCTTACAGTCCAAGGGACTCTCAAAAGTCTTCTCCAACACCACAGTTCAAAAGCATCAATTCTCTGGCACTCAGCTTTCTTTATAGTCCAACTCTCACATCCATAAATGACTACTGGAAAAACCATAGCCTTGACTAGATGGACCTTTGTTGACAAAGTAATGTCTCTGCTTTTTAATATGCTGTCTAGGTTGGTCATAACTTTCCTTCCAAGGAGTAAGCGTCTTTTAATTTCATGGCTGCAATCACCATCTGCAGTGATTTTGGAGCCCAGAAAAATAAAGTCTGACACTGTTTTCCACTGTTTCCCCATCTATTTGCCATGAAGTGATGGGACTGGATGCCATGGTGTTACTTTTCTGAATGTTGAGCTTTAAGCCAACTTTTTCACTCTCCTTTTTCACTTTCATCAAGAGGCTCTTTAGTTCTTCTTCACTTTCTGCCATAAGGGTGGTGTCATCTGCTTATCTGAGGTTATTGATATTTCTCCCGGCAATCTTGATTCCAGCTTGTGCTTTATCCAGCCCAGCGTTTCTCAAGATGCATTCTGCATAGAAGTTAAATAAGCAGGGTGACAATATACAGCCTTGACATACTTCTTTTCCTATTTGGAACTAGTCTGTTGTTCCATGTCCAGTTCTAACTGTTACTTGCTGACCTGCGTACAGGTTTCTCAAGAGGCAGGTCAGGTGGTCTGGTATTCCCATCTCTTTCAGAATTTTCCACAGTTTGTGGTGATCCACACAGTCAAAAATTTGGCATAGTCAATAAAGCAGAAATAGATGTTTTTCTGGAACTCTTTTGATTTTTTGATGATCCAGCGGATGTTGGCAATTTGATCTCTGGCTCCTCTGCCTTTTCTAAAACCAGCGTGAACATCTGGAAGTTCATGGTTCATGTGTTGTTGAAGCCTGGCTTGGAGAATTTTGAGCATTACTTTACTAGCGTGTCAGATGAGAGCAATTGTGCGGTAGTTTGAGCATTCATCTTTAGCAGCTCTTATATTCACTGTTCTCTCAAGATTTACCAGCTTATTGTTCACTCTTAGTAGAGGAACTTGTGTCTTCATTTTGATGGGAACACTTTTATTTCTTGCTTTTAATCTAGAAATTTAACAGAATCTGTCCTTAATCCATTCCACACACACACACATTTGAGTGATAAAAGCACCCCTTTTCCTTTGCACTTCCAGACTTAACTTCTTTGAGAAAGACTTTGCTTTAGCCACCTCTCTTTTCCCTCTCTACATCTTTAAATTGTCTTCTTTTCTAATGTAAAGCCATCATCCTCTGTTTGCCAGAGAGATGCCCTAAGCCATGCTCTAAGATGTAGGATGTCTTTATTGTTTCCCATTTCCTTTCGTATAGTATGTGAACACCTTTGCTTTGCCCACAATGTTTTTCCTGATCTGGCCCTTGTATACATTTTTTGCACTGAACTAAGCTTCTTAGTTCATCTCACATGCTAGTAAAGTAATGCTCAAAATCCTCCAAGCCAGTCTTCAGCAATACGTGAACTGTGAGCTCCCTGATGTTCAAGCTGGTTTTAGAAAAGGCAGAGGAACCAGAGATCAAATTGCCAACATCCGCTGGATCATGGAAAAAGCAAGAGAGTTCCAGAAAAACATCTATTTCTGCTTTATTGACTATGCCAA
>SJYT01004495.1:294438-332600 GCA_006410635.1 Cephalophus harveyi | reverse complement strand
TTTCTCATGATGTACTCTGTATATAAGTTAAATAAGCAGGGTGACAATATACAACCTTGACGGACTCCTTTTCCTATTTGGAACCAGTCTGTTGTTCCATGTCCAGTTCTAACTGTTGCTTCCTGACCTGCATACAGATTTCTCAAGAGGCAGGTCAGGTGGTCTGGTATTCCCATCTCTTTCAGAATTTTCTACAGTTTATCGTGATCCACACAGTCAAAGGCTTTGGCATAGTCAATAAAGCAGAAATAGATGTTTTTCTGGAACTCTCTTGCTTTTTCCATGATCCAGCGGATGTTGACAATTTGATCTCTGGTTCCTCTGCCTTTTCTAAATCCAGCTTGAACATCAGGGAGTTCACGGTTCACGTATCACTGAAGCCTGGCTTGGAGAATTTTGAGCATTACTTTACTAGCGTGTGAGATGAGTGCAATTGTGCGGTAGTTTGAGCATTCTTTGGCATTGCCTTTCTTTGGAATTATCCTTAACCTGAAACTATCTTTCATCTTCTTTCTTGAAGAATATTTTCAAGATAATAAATATGGATAATAAATTATGTGTTGAAAGTTCTTTTCTGTCAGGACTCTTTAAGACATTGTTCTACTATCTTTTGCACCTGTGGCTTCTGATGAGAAATTCACAGTCATTGTCTCACTGCACCTATAATTACTGTTTTTAACATTCTCACTTGATAATGTCAACATCTGGATCCCCTATGTTCTATAATCTATTTTGTCTCATGGTTTTGTGCCTGTCTGGTATTTTTTTTTATGCAAGACCGCTGTCTACAACACTTTACAGCTTTGTATGATATTATCTTTCTTTCAGAGTGTCAAGTCTTTCTGCTGCTACAGCAGATAGTAGGTGTGAATTGGTATCTTATTGTGGCTTGATTTGCATTTCTTGCTTGACTAATGTGGTTAAGCATCTTTTCATCCATTTATGGCTATTTGTATATTTTCTTCTGCCATTGGTACCATTGTTGCCTGCTTAAGTAATATGCCCATTTAAAAATTTGTTTAAATTGAATTTTTTATATATTCTGGATATTAAACCCTTATCAGATGTATGGTATGTAAATAATTTTTCCTATTCTGTAAGTTGTTTTTTACTTTCTTGATAAATGTCCTTTGATGTATTAAAGTTTTAATTGTTTTATTGAAGTATAGTGAGTTCACAATGTTATGTTAGTTTCAAGTGTATAGCAAAAGTGTTTCAGTTATACATATATATATATATATTCTTTTTCAGATTTCTTTCTATTATAGGTGATTACAAGGTATTGAATATGGTTCCCTGTGCTATACAGTTCGTCCTTGTTATTTACCTATTTTATATGTGTTAGTCACTCAGTCATATCCATCTCTTTGCGACCCCATGGACTGTAGCCCACCAGGTTCCTCTGTCCATGGAGTTCTCCAGGCAAGACTATTGGAATGGGTTGCCATTTCCTGCTCCAGTTGTATATGTAATAAGGTATATATGGTAATCCCAAACTCCTAATTTATCTTCAACTACCCCCCCACCCCCCTGCCAACTATCCCCTTTGGTAATCCAAAGTTTGTTTTCTGTGTCTGTGAGTCTGTTTATGTTTTGTAAATAAATTTGTTCATTTATATAAGTTTTTTTAAGATTCCGCATATAAGTGATATCATATGATATTTGTCTTTCTCTGTCTTACTTCACTTGGTAATTTCTAGGTCTATCCATGTTTCTATATTTCATTCTTTTTAGTGGCTGAGTAGTATTCTAGTATTATGAGTAGTTATATGTGTGTGTGTGTGTGTGTGTGTGTACCTACACACCACATCTTCTTTATTAATTTCTCTGTTGAGGGACATTTAGGTTGTTTCCATGTCTTGGCTACTGTAAATACTACTGATATGAACATTGGGGAGGTTATATCTTTTCAAATTAGAGTTTTCTCTGGATATATGCTCAGGACGGGGATTGCTGGCTTATATGGCAAATCTGTTTTTAGTTTTTTAAGGCACCTCCATACTTCTCCATTTTAGCTGTACCAGTTTACATTCCCACCGGTAGTGTATGAGGGTTCCCTTCCCTCCACACTCTCCCCAGCGTTTATTGTTTTTGGATTTTTTTGATGATAGCCGTTTTGAGTGATGTGAGGTGTTACTGAGATATTGTGGTTTTGATTTGCATTCCTCTAATAATTAGTGATGTTGAAAATATTTTCATGTGCCTGTTGGCCATCTTTGGAGAAATACCTGTTTAGGTCTTCAGCCCATTATTGATTGAGTGGGTTGTTTTTTTGATTCTTAGCTTTGTGAGCTGTTTGTATATTTTGAAAATAATCCCTTGTCAATTGTAATGTTTGCAAATATTTTCTTCCATTCTGTAGGTTGTCTTTTCATTTTGCCTCTTTAGGTGGGTTTATTCCCCGATATTTCATTCTTTTTGATGTAATAGTAAATGGGGTTGTTTACTTAATTTCTCTTTCTGATATTTGGTTGTTCAGTTCAGTTCAGTTGTTCAGTCGTGTCCGACTCTTTGCTACTCCATGAATTGCAGCACACCAGGCCTCCCTGTCCATCACCAACTCCAGGAGTTCACTCAAACTCAAGTCCATCGAGTTGGTGATGCCATCCAGCTATCTCATCCTCTGTTGTCCCCTTTTCCTCCTGCCCTCAATCCCTCCCAGCATCATAGCCTTTTCCAATGAGTCAACTCTTTGCATGAGTGTCCAAAGTACTGGAGTTTCAGCTTTAGCATCATTCCTTCCAAAGAAGACCCAGGGCTGATCTCCTTTTGTGTACAGAAATGCAATGAGTTAATTTTGTATCTTTTAACTTTACTAAATTCATTCATGAGCTCTAGTAGTTTTCTGGTAGTATCTTTAAGATTTCCTGTGTAGAGCATAGAAATTCCATGTGCAGACAGTGACAGTTTCACTTCTTCTTTTCCAGGTAAGATTCCTTTTATTTCCTTTTCTTTAACTGCTATGTCTGGGACTTCCAAAACTATGCTGAATAAAAGTGGTGAGAATGGGCATCCTTTGTCTTCTTCATTATCTTACAGAAAATGCTTTCATCTTCTCATCATTGAGTATGATGTTAGCTATGGACTTGTCATATATCATCTTTATTATGTTGAGCTATGTTCCCTCTATGCCTATTTTTGGACTAGTTTTTATTATAAATGGATGTTGAATTTTATCAAAAGCTTTTTCTGCATTGGTTGAGATGATCATATGGTTTTTATTCTTCAATTTGTTAATGTGATGTTATCACATTCATTAATTTGCAGATACTGAAAAGTCCTTACATCTTGGAATAAATCCCACTTGATCATGGTGTATCATCCTTTTAATGTATTGTTGGATTCAGTTTGGATTCATATTTTGTTGAGGATTTTTACATTGTGTTCATCAGTGCTAAGTGGAAGTGAAAGTGAAGTCGCTCAGTCATGCCCGACTCTTTGCGACCCCATGGACAGTGGCCTGCACCAAGCTCCTCCATGGATGGGATTTTCCAGGCAAGAGTACTGGAGTGGGTTGCCATTTCCTTCTTGAGGGAATCTTCCTGACCCAGGGGTTGAACCCAGGTCTCCCACATTGTAGACAGGCGCTTTACCGTCTGAGCCACCAGGGAAGTGATACTGGTCTATAGTTTTCTTTTTTGATATCTTTTTCTGATTTTGATATCAGGGTGTTGGTGGCCTCATACAATGATTCTTGGACTGTTCCTTACCTTGCAGTTTCTTGGATTAGTTTCAGAAGGATAGGTATTAACTCTTTTCTAAATGTTTGGTGGAATTCACCTTTTAGAAACCATTTTGTCCTTGGCTTTTATTTGTTGGGAATTTTTAAATTACTGATTCAGTTTATGTACTGGTAGCTGACCTGTTCGTATATTCTGTTTCCTCTCGGTTCAGTCTTGTGAGAGTGTACCTTTCTGAGAATTTTTCCATTTCTTCTAGTTGTCCTTTTTAATTGGTGTATAGTTGCTTATAGTATTCTCCCTATGATCTTCTGTATTTATGTGGTGGTGGTCATAACTTCCCCATTTTCATTTCTGATTTTCTTTATTTGGTCCTCTCCCGTTTATTCTTGATGAGACCGTCTAAAGGTTGACATAGAAATATTTGCAACAGTAACAGGTTTACTTCTCTTCCAATCTGGATTGCTTTTATTTCCTTTTCTTCTGTAATTGCCTTGGCAAGGACTTCCAAAACTGTGTTGAGTATAAGTGGTGAGAATGGGCATCCTTACTCTTGATCTTAGAGGAAATGCTTTCAACTTTTCATTGTTGAATTAGTTTTCTTTTCAAAGAACCAAGTTTTGGTCTCATTGATCTTTCTGTTGTTTTTGAAGTCTATATTTCATTTATTTCTGCTCTGATCTTTGTGATTTATTTTCTTTTACTCACATTGAGTTTTGTTTGTTGTTCTTTCTCTAGTTGCTTCTTATGTAAGGTTAAGTTGTTTGAGACTTTTCTTGTTTCCTTAGGTAAACTTGTATTGCTATGAACTTCCCTTTTGGAACTGCTTCTGCTGTATCCCACAGGTTTTGGATAGTAATTTTACTCTTTCAGGCATTAGTCTTTACACATTAAAAAATTTCCCCTTTGATTTCTCCAGTGATGCACTGGTTGCTTAGGAGCATATTGTTTAGCTTCCATCCGTTTGTAGCCTTGTAGTTGGAAAAGATATCAGTATTTGATTTAATTTCAGTTTTCTTAAATTCACTGAGGCTTGCTATATGTCCTAGCATGTGGTCTATTCTGGAGACTGTTCCATGTACACTTGAAAAGAATGTGTGTCCCACAGCTTTTGGATGGAATGCTCTATAAATGTCAATTAAGTCCATCTGGCCTAATGTATCATTTAAGTCTCATGTTTCCTTATTGATTTTCTGTCTGATTAATCTATCCATTGATGTAAGTGGGATGCTAACGTCCACCACTTTATTGTATTAACATCAGTTTCTCCTCTTATGTCTTTTAACATTTGGCTTATATATTGAGGGGCTCCTATGTTGGGTACCTATATATTTAAAACTGTGCTGCCTTCTTTTTGAGTTGATCCTTTAATCATCATGTAGTGTCCTTCTCTGTCTCTTGTCTTTATTTGACAGTATATTTTGTGTGACGTAAGTATTACTATTTCAACTTTTCTTTTGATTTCTAGTTGCATGGAATACCTTTTTTCCATCCACTTACTGTCAGTCCATATGTGTCTCTAGATCTGAAGTGAGTCTCTTATAGGCAGCAGATATAAAGGCCTTATTTTGGTATTTATTCAGCCAGTTTCTGTCTTTTGGTAGGCGCATTTATTTCATTTACATTTAAGGTGATGATAACCCAGATGTATGTTCCTGTTGCCATTTTCTTAATTATTTTGGATTTGTTTTTTGGTAAGTCTTTCTTCCTATTTTCTTTTTTTGTTCTCTTTCTTGTGGTTTGATGACTCTCTTTAGTGTTATATTTAGATTCTTTTTTTTTTCTTTGTGTGTATATCTATTATAGATTATTGTTTTGTGGTTACCATGAGATTTTTATATAGGAGTCTATATTTGTATGTGCTTGTTTTAAATTGCTGACCTTTTAATTTCAAACACATTTTAGATAACCCTCATTTGTATTTGATTCCCCTCATAATCACTTTTTTGGGTATTATATTTTGCATCAGATTGTTTTGTGTATCCTGTAACTTCTCATTGTGGATACAAATGATTTTTACTGCTTTTGTCCTTTAACCTTACTATTAGCTTTGTTTTTGGATTGTTTCCTACCTTTTGTGTGTGTTTGCCTTTACCAATGAGCTTTTCCGTTTTGTAATTTTCTTGTTTCTAGTTATGGCCTTTTCTTTTCTGCCTAGGAAGGTTCCTTTAGCATTTGTTGTAAAGCTGCTTTGATGGTGCTGAATTCTTTTAGCTTTGGCTTTTCTGTAAAGTTTTTGACTTCTCCATAAAATCTCAGTGAAAGTCTTACTAGGTAGAGTATTCTTGGTTGTATGTTCTTTTCTTTCATTGCTTTAAATATATCATATCATTCTCCTCTGGTGGGTTGAGTTTTGCTGAAAAATTTGCTGATAGCCTCATGGGAAGTGCCTTGTTATGTTATTTGTTAGCTTTTCCTTGTTGCTTTTATTTTTTACAATATTGTATTGGTTTTGCCACACATCAACATGAATCCACCATGGATATACACGAGTTCCCCATCCTGAACCTTCCTCCCACCTCCCTCCCCATACCATCCCTCTGGGTCATCCCAGTGCACCAGCCCCGAGCATCCTGTATCTTGCATTGAACCTGGACTGGTGATTCGTTTCACATATGATATTATACATGTTTCAATGCCATTCTCCCAAATCATCCCACCCTCGCCCTCTCCCACAGAGTCCTTAAGATTGTTGTATACATCTGTGTCTCTTTTGCTGTCCGCATACAGAGTTATCACTGCCATCTTTCTAAATTCCATATATATGCATTAGTATACTGTATTGGTGTTTTTCTTTCTGGCTTACTTCACTCTGTATAATAGGCTCCAGTTTCAAATACTCTCTCTTATCCTTACTTTTTGTCATTTTGATTACAGTGTGTTTTAGTGTATGCCTCTCTGGGCTAATCCTGTATGAGAGTCTCTGCCTTCCTGTGCTTGGGTGACTCTTTCCTTCCCCAGATTAAGAAAGGTTCAGCTAGTACCTCTTCTAATACGTTCTCAAAACCTTCTCTACTGCTTTGGTACCCCTGTAATGCAAATATTATCACGCTTGTCCCAGAAGTCTCTTAAACTGGGATTTTGTGTGCACTCTTTAAGAGTGAAGTCTCTTTATTTCTTCCAGTCCTGTGGAGATTTTGCAGTCAAGCTCCACTGGCTTCCAAGCCCAAAGTCCTCATTTCTTTTCATTCTTTTTTTCTCTTCAGGGGCAATGATTTCTAAGCATACTGGAGTGGGTTGCCTCATTTTGTCTAAATTGCTGTTTGTATTTTTATGTTTGTTGTACGGTCATTGGATTTCTTGACCTTGGAAAAGTGACCCTCCGAAGGAGATGTCCAGTGTGTCCCGGCAGTGCAGTCCCCTCTTGTCACAAGGGACTAGGGGCCACATAATTCCAGGGTAGTGTCTGGCCTGTGTTTGTGAATTTGGCTTGCACACTGCAGGACTGTAATTTTTTTGCTTCTAGTGTCTGCTCCCTGGCAGGTAAGGCTGGTTTGTAGGCTTATGGAGTCTTCCTGGCAGGAGAGGCCAGTGTTTACCCCCTCATGGTGGGGCTGGGTATTGCTTCTCTGGTGGGCAGGGCCTTTCTAGGGGTGTGTCTGGAGGCTGCTGTGCTCAGGAAATCTTTAGGTAGCCTGTCAGCTGATCAGTGGGAATGTGTTCCCTCTCAGTTTTTTGTTTGGCCTGAGGTGTCCCAGCACTGGAGACTACAGGCTTTTAGATGGGGCTGGGTCTTTGTGCCAAAATATCAGGCTCCAGGAGAGGCCCCACAGGTCAGTGTTTTCCAGTATGTTCACCAGCAGTGTTTGTGTCCCCAGGATGGGCCACATCTGCCCCGTCTCGCCAGAAGACACTCCAAAGATCAGCAGTGGATTCAACCCAGGCTACTATCCAGTTACTGCTTTTGCCCTAGGTCCTGATGCACCTGAAATTTTGTGTGCACTCTTTAAGAGTGAAGTCTCTATTCCTCCCAATCCTGTGGAGCTTTTGCAGTCAATCTCCACTGGCTTCCAAGCCAAATGTTCTGGGGTCTCTTCCTCCTGATGCCAGACCCCCATGCTGGGGTGCTTGACGTGGGGCTCAGCATTCTCACTCTTGTAGGAGAATGTCTGTAATCTAATTATACTCTAGTTTATGGGTTGCTTACTTTGGGGGGAGGGGTTGAGATTTGATCATATCACAGGCACACCCCTACTACCAGTCTCACTGTGTTTCTGTCTTTATGTCTTTAGTTGGAGAGACTCTTCCCTGGTAGGTTTCAGTTTTTTTTTCAGCGTTGGTTGGTC
Organism: Cephalophus harveyi; assembly: GCA_006410635.1. Taxonomy (NCBI): domain Eukaryota; kingdom Metazoa; phylum Chordata; class Mammalia; order Artiodactyla; family Bovidae; genus Cephalophus; species Cephalophus harveyi. Next base: position 324,634 of record SJYT01004495.1, on the reverse strand, counting down.
TGCGGATTGTTACGAGTTTGGTGTGCTTGTGAGAGGAGGTCATCTTACGGTTCTACTCTGCCATCTTGGCCCCTCTCTAGAAGTTTTAATTTTGATGAAATCCAGTTTATCTTTTTTTTTTTTTTCCTTCTGTTCCTCTTACTTTGGGGTCTCTTGAGAAATCTGTATGCAAGCCAGGAAGCAACAGTTAGAACCGGACATGGAACAACAGACTGGTTCCAAATAGGAAAAGGAGTATGTCGAGGCTGTATATTGTCACCCTGCTTATTTAACTTCTATGCAGAGTACATCATGAGAAATGCTGGACTGGAAGAAACACAAGCTGGAATCCAGATTGCCGGGAGAAATATCAATAACCTCAGATATGCAGATGATACCACCCTTATGGCAGAAAGTGAAGAGGAACTAAAAAGCCTCCTGATGAAAGTAAAAGAGGAGAGCGAAAAAGTTGGCTTAAAGGTCAACATTCAGAAAACGAAGATCATGGCATCTGGTCCCATCACTCCATGGGAAATAGATGGGGAAACAGTGGTAACAGTGTCAGACTTAATTTTTTGGGGGCTCCAAAATCACTGCAGATGGTGACTGCAGCCATGAAATTAAAAGACGCTTACTCCTTGGAAGAAAAGTTATGTCCAACCTAGATAGCATATTCAAAAGCAGAGACATTACTTTGCTGACTAAGGTCCATCTAGTCAAGGCTATGGTTTTTCCAGTGGTCGTGTATGGATGTGAGAGTTGGACTGTGAAGAAGGCTGAGCGCCGAAGAATTGATGCTTTTGAACTGTGGTGTTGGAGAAGACTCTTGAGAGGCCCTTGGACTGCAAGGAGATCCAACCAGTCCATTCTGAAGGAGATCAACCCTGGGATTTCTTTGGAAGGAATGATGCTAAAGCTGAAACTGCAGTACTTTGGCCACCTCATGCGAAGAGTTGACACATTGGAAAAGACTCTGATGCTGGGAGGGATTGGGGGCAGGAAGAGAAGGGGATGACCGAGGATGAGATGGCTGGATGGCATCACTGACCCAATGGACGTGAGTCTGAGTGAACTCCAGGAGTTGGTGATGGACAGGGAGGCCTGGTGTACTTCGATTCATGGGGTCGCAAAGAGTTGTACACATCTGAACTGAACTGAACTGATCCAAGAATCCATTGCTAAATCCTAGATCATTCAGTTTATCCCTTTGTTTTTTCTCCAAGAGTTTTATGATTTTAGTGCTGACATTTTGCACCAACTTGTTTCTAATGACCTTCTGTTGAATTTGGATGCTAGTGTATGGTATATTTGATTTCTTTTAATTCAAGAGATCTTTTGGATTCAGACTGCTTAAACAGTGTGATATAATGAGAATCAAAATTTTGTTAAAGTTACTGATTTTAAATTAACATAATAAATTAAGTTTTTTTGTAATAAAATATCCTTTGTAATAGTCCTATTCTTGATATTTTCTTTAAATTAGTAAGTCTTATATTATTGCTTTTTATAAGACTATCTTGCTCTTTTTATAGTTTTATATGTGAAAAGTTATGATTAAGATAAACTTTTGGCAAGGAAATAGTTTAAATGTATGTTGAAGTCTGTCCTGTCAAGAAATCTTAAGTTCAGAGTATTTTATAAATTATCCTGTTAGAGTAAATTAAGTCTTTAAAAATGAGGCTTGTTTGAAGCCAGGGCTAAAAGTATAGTTTGCTTCAAGACTGTAGAGATTATTAGTCTTTTTAGTGCTAGTGCTGTTAATGTGCAACTAGTTTCCTGAACTGATTCTAATAGTGTGTTTTTTTTCCCCTGCTTTTCTGAAATTAAAAGCAATCAATGTTTCTTGACTTTTAACATTATAAAAGGAACATAGAATTTAGTTAGAAACACCTTTGAGTTTAGGCTTCACTGTTATGAGCTGTATAATTTTGGTCAGTTTTTAAAATCACTTTTCATTTTTCAGTTTACTGTTCTATAAAAGAGGAATAGTAGAATTTGCAGTAACAATATGTAAAAGGGTATTGTGATCAGTAACAGAAAGTGTGCAACCAGTTCCTGGGGTGATACTTCTTCCTTTACTATATTGGTTGGTATCTATTTGGGAAAATAGAAACCATATATGGTATTTCTTTCTTTTCTTTTCTTTTTTTTTTTTTTACATATGGTGTTACTTATAGAAAGATTTTTATACATTCACTTAGTTACAAAGTATTGGGAGAGTTGGAAGAAAGAAAAAAGCCACAGTGATGCCACCTAGAGATTATTCGACATGGGAAGGATCTATTGTCCTTAGGGCTGCAGGACTTGGGGTAGACGTGACAGCAGAGCCCCTAAGTGCTGCACTGTATCGTTCCCAAGCCAAGAAGTCAAAGCTCCCCTGCTTGTTGCTGACACTCCTGGATTGGTCCCTGATGCTCCTGAAAGTTGGAGTAGCCCAGTTGCTCACTAATGGCTGTGTCAGAACAGAAAGCGGAGAGAAAAGTGGCTTCTCTTTATCTCCTGCCTCTTAATCTAACATCAGATCCCATTTGTAGAACCTGACCTCTTAGCTTGCAGGGAGTTTGGGAAATATACTTTACAGATTTCTAGCTCCTGTCATCACAGAGGAGACGATTATGGAAGGGTGATGTAGTGGTGAAAGCCAGTAAACAGTTGGCACACCAACCACAAAGACTGTAATTTTGAAAACATTTTTAGTAGGTATATCATTACCCAATCTTAACGTTTTTTATCCTTGAAACCTTTATATGTGACTTTTCTTTTTCTCCTCGCACTCTGTATCGCACACATTAACAAAATACACCCCAGGTCCTTTGTCACCTCCAAGTCTAAACTATAAACGGCGACCACCTTTTCTTTAAGATTATGTAACTTCTATCTCTGCCTTTCTTCTTGCCCTTTTACGATGCATTCTGTATACAGCAGCCAGAATGAACTTTTACAAATACAAATTAATTCATACTACTTGGCTGCTCTGGCACCTTATTATACTCAGAATAAAATCCTAACCAAGCCCTGTCTGATGAGGCTCCTACTGGTAGCTTCCTGATCTCATTGCTACTCTGCCTGGTTGTAACCCCTTCCTTTGTTGTTCTTTGAACATGCCAATGTAATTATCACCTTGGGACCTTTGTACTTGGTATCTGTTCTGTGCAGAACGTTCTCCCTTCACATCTATGTGTGATTATTTCTCTATGATATTCCTTCTCCTTCTGTAGGTCTCTCTCACTTTAATAGGTCACTTCCTCTATGAGAAGCCTTCCTTGACCACCATATGATTGCATTCTATCAATTTACCATCTTTTATGTGCCACATTAAAAGACACACATACACATACCACGTATATGTGTATGATCTTATTCTTATGTATACTTACTTTATTGTCTGTTCTAAGTTTCATGACTGTTATATTTATCTCTTCTGCTGCTACTCGGAAGACCTTGGTAGAAAGGAGTTACTCATGGCAGGGTTGAGGAGACTGAGTTAAATTGATGACAATTCAGTGCTCAAATAGATAAATAAAACTATTTAATATTCTTTTATTGTTTTATGTACTTGAAAACTTCAGGATCTCTTTTTTGACTATAATTCATGGTGCTTTAGAAAGATAATTTGTAAACTATTCATCTGGCTGTTGCCCTAGAGGTCTAAAAGCTATAGAGGTGAACTTGAGTGTATTTACATATGTACTTATATGAATATATATGTATATAGAGAACACTCTGTCTCATACCGCACTCAGATGTCTAGTGTCTTTCTAATTTTATTCCCATGTTCCTTTTTAAAGCATCTCAGAAAATTTCTGCTAATAGCTGTAGGTATGAAATTGTGAGACTTTCGTTTACTTTTTTCTTTCTTTTTATAGTTGCTGTGCTCTCTGGCCTGTTTGTTTCTTGTTAACAAATACTTTTAATGTTTTTAGTAAGAGTGACCTCTGTATATTGAATCAGAATTTTTGTATTTGTGGCAAAAGTTTTTGACCCCATCATAATGCTATATATTTCACTTCAATTAGATAAAGATAGGGATGACACATATCTTGTTTACTGTTGTCTTCTTGGTACTTGTATAATTCTTATCCTGGGGAAGTCATTTAATTTTCCTAAGCTTTACATTCAACCACTGTGTAATAAAGGGGCTTCACTAGATGACCTTTAATGATAAAAATTCTAAAATTACAAAGTGTTAATTATTATAAGATTTAAATGTGATCTAAGCTATTTGTTAAAAATGTGGGAAAAGCCTAGTTGTATAAAATGCTTTATTTTAGTAGTATTCTGTTCACTGAAATTTTAATTACATAGCATTACAGGAGAAAGGAGGCTTTATAGAGTAAGACAAACTGCTTTCTAAAAGGTAATAAAACTGGCATCTTCTTTACATTCTGCAGCCAAGCTCATAACACTTAATTAAGTCTTGGTGTATCAGTTTGTATCAGGATAAAAGGCTGGATGTTATAGAGATTTATGAATAACTTTGTGGGTTTAAATGAATGTTTCAAATAATGTAACCATTTCTGTTTTTAGCCAAGTAAAATTAAACATAGATTGGGCCTAGATTATCCAGTCATTTAAAGAATAAATTATTTGGATTCTTCTGTGATTTATTTTCTCTGTAAAAATGGATAGTATTGTTCCTTATTCTTTATAGAATGAGAATTTCCTAGAGTTGCTCTTTAACTCATGTATTTTTTATAAGATGCCAACTCATGACTTTTCCAAAGCAGGTCATATATATTGTACTACATGCTAGAGTTGATTTGACTACTGGTTGTTTTTCTGGAGCTCTGTTTATGTAACATTACTGATGACTCTTTTGAATTCTAATCTGCTGTTGGTATAAGGAGCTTAGACTATTGATTTGATTATTTGTCAAATGAAATTTTGAAGTTGAATTGTTGCATAAAATTCCATGAAAACATGTGACCCTTTCTGTTTTTTTTTTGTGTGTGTGTGTGAGTTTGGCTTTCCATATTACACCTGTCTACTCATTGGCTCAACAGATGGTTTTAGGTAGTGAGAATGTAGTAGTTTGGTGCTTTTGTTCTCATCTCATGGAAGAAGTAGAAAAGGATGGTTGTGTTTGTATGAGACACTGGAGAGAACTGGTGGGGGACATGAGGTGTCATGTCCTGTCTGAGTGTTGGTGAAAAATATTTATTTCTTTTTTATGAGCTTATATTAATAGCTATTTAGTAAATAATTTATTTTTTATAGAACTATGCTAAAATAAAACTTAAAGTGTTAGGAGAGATATTACATATTGAATGTGTATAACACCTATGGAATGAGGTTCGTGACATTGTACGGGAGACAGGGATCAAGACCATCCCCATGGAAAAGAAATGCAAAAAAGCAAAATGGCTGTCTGGGGAGGCCTTACAAATAGCTGTGAAAAGAAGAGAGGCGAAAAGCAAAGGAGAAAAGGAAAGATATAAGCACCTGAATGCAGAGTTCCAAAGAATAGCAAGAAGAGATAAGAAAGCCTTCTTCAGTGATCAATGCAAAGAAATAGAGGAAAAAGGATGTGAGAGCTGGACTGTGAAGAAGGCTGAGCGCCGAAGAATTGATGCTTTTGAACTGTGGTGTTGGAGAAGACTCTTGAGAGTCCCTTGGACTGCAAGGAGATCCAACCAGTCCCTTCTGAGGGAGATCAACCCTGGGATTTCTTTGAAGAGAATGATGCTAAAGCTGAAACTCCAGTACTTTGGCCACCTCATGCGAAGCGTTGACTCATTGGAAAAGACTCCGATGCTGGGAGGGATTGGGGGCAGGAGGAGAAGGGGACGACCGAGAATGAGATGGCTGGATGGCATCACGGACTCGATGGATGTGAGTCTGGGTGAACTCCGGGAGATGGTGATGAACAGGGAGGCCTGGCGTGCTGTGATTCATGGGGTCGCAAAGAGTCGGACACGACTGAGCGACTGAACTGATAACACCTCCATATGTTTAAAAAATATTTTAATGAGAAGCTTGAGCTGGCTTCCCTGAATGTAACTTTAAAGAAAAAAAAAAAGGTCTTACGTGTGAAATAGTTTCAAGCAGTTCCTGATCAAGAGTTAAAAATTAATGATCTTTTCAAGTTCTTGGCCTTTTTCATTGATTAGGACTTTGTCTGCATAGGTAGACATACTAATGAAAGGCAGATGAACATTTATTACCCTTTGCACCTGATTGACAGGAATTGTTTTATCACTTGTAAGTGGAATTTAAATAATTTCATCACTTTAAATTATCCCTTAAAGGAACAATCATTCATTAAGTGGGATTGCTCTTTTTTTTCTTTCATTGACACATGTAGTGTCATGTATTTTTGGGGTTAAGTTGAATGGATTTTCAATGAAATAATGACAGAGCTTTCCTGCAGGTAAATGGAGAAGTTGCTTTACCTATGAAACCCATTTACACATTTAAATAATTCTCTTTGTGGATTCAGATTATAGCACTGAAAGTCCCTAATGACTCATTCTCAGCCTCTTGTTTACAACACTTTGAGTCCATAAAGATCGTTGGTACATGTTAGTTGTCAAAAATATCAAGGAATTGCTTGAAATAAGATCATCCATCAGAATATAGAACACCAGTTAAGTAAGCCACCTTTTAAAGTCAATAACTAGCACTAAGCAAATCTGCAAGTTGAAAGTTGTTCCTCCTAAATTTCTTGAATTCTACTTTTAAATCATAAACCCAGGCAAAATTCTCCCTTTGGACCACTAGTATTCTGGGTGGAGGGTTGGGGGAAGCTGTACTGCACGGCATACGGGATCCTAGTTCCCTGACCAGGGATCAAACCTGTGCCCCCTGCATTGGAAGCAGGAAGTCTTAACCACTGGATCGCCAGGGAAGTCCCCAGAGAGTTGATATTATTGTCTCATGTCTATACAAAAACCTGAAGATGAATGAAATGTTGTGAATGTTTTGCTTAGATTCATGCATCATCTTCATGAAGTTTAATTTAGAATTTATATTTACATGGAGCCTTTTACATATATGAGATCCTTTGTGAAATAATACACTAGTCGATCTTCACAACTTTCTAAATGGATTCTTAATGTAAATTTACATCTTGCTGTCTTAGTGGCTGCATTATCAGTATGCAAAATTACAGTGCTTCCAAATTCATCCTCTTTGTTTTAAAGTTTTCTTTTGGCATTTGATTATTTCATCTCTAGGAATTTGTTCTGGTACTTAGAAAACCAAAACACTGGTTCTTGGAAGAACCAGTGTTCTTCCAAGATAATCTTAAACTCAGAAATTTTAACTATTGTTAATTTGAACAAGAATTATTAACATGTAGAATCATCACACAGCAATGAAAACTTTGATACCATTGTCTTCTGGTTAGTGATTATTACTCTGTTTACCTGGCATGCCATCAAATGCATCTGTTAATTTTGTTATTTGAATGTGGCACGTTTTCTGTTTCCTTTGCTGCTTTGGAAATTGGAAAGTTCTGACATTTTCCTTGCAGCTTGGTGTATTATGCAGTTTTGCAATTTTTTGAGGCATTCTGGCTCTAGCTATTAATTAACCTTTTAAGCACCTTCTTAATCTGATATAGTTATAACTAATATCATAAAAGAACTTTGTTTCTTATTTTGTGTTTGCAGAAGTTTAAAGTACAAACATAAAATGGATATTTTGTGTTGAAGTCTTGTACGATTTACTCCTGCCATTGCTTTATTTAATAATTTTTTCATATACAAATATACTGTGATTGAAGAAGAGAATTTTGTTATCTGTTTGCCTTATGATTCTCAAATTGTGGTGCCTGAACCAGCAGCATCAGCAACACCTAAGGACTTATTAGAGTGGTGGCTTCTTAGAGTCCATTCAGATCTACTAAATCAGAAACTCTGAAGCTAGAAGCCAGCAATATGTGTTTGCGCAAGCCTTGCAGGTGATTCTGATGTATTCTAAAGTTTGTGAACCACTTTTTAGAGCACGGGTTGGCAAACTATGGCTTGCAGGCCAAGTCTAGCCTGTTGCCCCTTTGCCTTTTTCATATAAATTTTTGTAGGAACATAGCCATATTCATTTGTTTTTGTATTGTCTATGGTTATTTTCACACAATGGCAGAGACACAGACTACATGGCCCACAAGCCTAAAATGCTGTCTAGCTCTACAGAAAAAATGTGGTAACATTTGCTCTCAAGACTGTTTTTGTCCACTTCAGAGGACTGTATCTATCATGACATCCACTAAAGAGAGGCCCCTTTTTGCTCTAGTGAAAGTAATTTAGTGATTTAGCTACCTTGATGAATTCTTCTCAGTGGAGCACTAGTGGGTTACAGTCCAGACAAGTTAAAATCCAGTCCTTGGGAGTAAGAACCAGCGATCTGTAATCTTTAAAGCTCCTCACCACACGTCATCCCAGAGTGCAGCCCAATTTGAGAAACAGTGTGTTGCTTCCCCCAAACAAGCATTTGGAAATCTCGGTAAAGGCAGGTTTCTGATAATGTAAGTCTGGGTTGGTTCTGAAGATTCTTCGTTTCTGACAAGTACTCAAGTGATGTGGATAATGCTGTTTCACATCTGGGGAACTTTAAAAATATATTTCTGAATCTCATCAGTTTTTATAATTATCTCAGCATCAGAGTATTTAAAAGTTCCCCAGGTTAATGATACTGTGCAGCCATTTGAGAACCCCTGGTCAGAACAATTTGTCTCAATCTTGCCTGATAGCTCAGTTGGTAAAGAATCTGCCTGCAATGCAGGAGACCCCGGTTCAATTCTTGGGTCAGGAAGTTCCCCTGGAGAAGGGATAGGCTACCCACTCCAGTATTCTGGACAGGAGAATTCCATGGACTTTATAGTCCATGGGGTCACAAAGAGTCGGACACGACTGAGTGACTTTCACTTTCACTTTGAGTAATACAGTCACCTAGTGAATTTGTTAAAAGATGCGGAAGAGTTCAATCCTTCTTTAACAAGCTTGAATCTTTGTATTTTCTGTTAGCTTTGCAAATAAGTTTGATTCATACCCAGCAAGTGACAAACCATTGCATTAGAGAAATGAAGAAAGGGAGAAAGAAGGGGTTAGATAGTAATAAATGGATAAGTTAGGACAGGCAGAGAATGTAGAAAAACAGTAACACATAATAGATATTCACTTGCGTATTTGGGGCCTATTTCTGATAAAACAAAGAAGAGTCTTCTTGATTATTATAGGCCTGAAATAAGCAGACCTGATGAGACTTTAAAGATTCAGCGAATCCACAATGTCAATAGCCAAACCCCTGTGCCTATAGATTCTGGAAAGGATAGGAATGATTATGTCACGCAGAATCATCAGAAGAGACTGCTGTGTTAGCTCAGTAATATTTAAATGGATCATGAAGACTTTGCAAAATTTTATTCTCGGCCAAGGGGACCTAAATGGTAAGAACTGGAACTAGTTCAAAGCTATCTATGGATGTGTAGCCTATTCTTGTGTTGTGCTAAACTTCCTAGAGTGCCTGCCATCTGTGTAGTGTATTTCAGCTTTCGTCCTTTCCTGAACATCGCAGAGAGAGTGTTGCTTTATCTTAGTACAGACATGAATGGGGAAAAGCTTGAGTGTAAGCCATTGGTTTTAAGCAGTCATGATATTTATGCAGTTTAGTAAGATCTTTTTATAACTAGCAGATCAGATGACACTGTTGATTACTTGTCACGCATATGCTACTAGGAATAATGCTATTCATTTCCAAATATGGAACTGAATCTCAGCTTTTGTGTTGGTAGCCCCTCACCCCTACCCTGGTCTGAATCTGTCACTGTGACTTTATTATACCATCCCAGGTTTTGTGGTGTAGACCTGGAAGAGAAGCCCTGAGACATACTTGATTTTGAGGATGAAACAAATTTTGTTTTTGGTTTAAAGTCCAGATAATGTTTTTGGTGGTTGCCGAGTACTGTGGGTAAGATCTGGATCAGAACCCCAACTAGTCAGGATAGTAGAACTATACACAAGGAAAATGGGGAAATGAGGTAAAGGGCAAAGTTTTAGGGAAGAATCTTGTACACTTCCTTGTCACCTAATTTCCAGGGACATTGACAAGACAAAGTCTTAAAGCTTTTTGCTTTTAGCACATGAAAAGAAATGCTGTGAAGTCTAACTTAGTGGGGTATAGATTAGTGCCCAATTGGGGCAGCTCTTTGCGACGTTTTGTGGGGGGTGGGTGGGCAGTTTGCTGTTAGATAGCTGAATGACTTAAAATTCATAAGTAGAAAACAAGAGTTTTACTCAATTGCCCTTGCATTGCAACATACTTTTCATTCTAATGGAGATGTTGAAAATATGTCGGCTAGATTATTGACATTTGCCTGAAAACTTCTCATTCTATCCAAATGTATATAAACTAGCTAAATGCTATATTTTGAAGAATTTAGATAGTTATGTTTTGTTATTTTAAAGCAACAGTAATAATAGATTCTATTTCTTTCTCTGAAATATATATATATATATATATTTTTAAACTGGGGAGTAACTGACATAACTGTGTATTAAAGTGTACAATTTGATAAATGTTGACATATGTATTACTGCCATAAAATTGTCACCTCATTTAATTTAATGCACATAACAATTACACCTCAAAAATTTTCTTGTGTTATTTTATAGTTCCTCCTTTTCAATTTGCCATGTCCTTATTCCTTGTCAGTCACTGCTGGCTGTCATTATTGATCAGTTTGCATTTTCCAGACTTATATGTAAATGGAATTTTTTTCGTCTGATTTCTTTCTGTGTAATTAGTTTGAGATTCATCCGTGGTCTGTGTATCAATTCCTTTTTTTTTTTAATTGCTTAATAATCTTGAATTGTGTAGAAGTATCAGTTTCTTTATTGATGGGTATGTTAGTTATCTATTGCGATATAACAGATTATCTCCCAAATATAGTGGCTTAAAACAACAAACACTATCTCATTGTTACTGGGCCTGGAGTCTATTTTTTAGAGAGCTTTGGCTGGGTGGCTCTATTTCAGAGTCTTTAATGAAATCTTTGCTAAGACTTCCGCAGTGACTCAGCAGTAAAGAGTGAGCCTGCAGTGCAGGAGCCGCAGGAGACGCGGGTTTGATTGCTGGGTCAGGAAGATCCCCTGGAGGAGTAAATGGCAACCTTTCTAGTATTCTTGCCTGGAAAATTCCACGAACACAGGAGACTGCGGGTACAGTCCATGGGGTCACAAAAGAGTCGGACACAACTTAGCAACTAAACAACTGTCATTTGAAGGCTTCACCACAGGGTCTAGAAGAGCAAAATAGTGAAAGTATTAGTTGCTCAGTTGTGTCTGACTCTTTATGACACCATGAACTGTAGCCTGTCAGGCTCCTCTGTCCATGGGATTCTCCAGGCAAGAATACTGGAGTGGGTAGGCATTCTCTTCTCCAAGGGATCTTCCTGACCCAGGGATCGAACTCAGGTCTCATGTGTTTGTCTCCCCAGGTGGTGCTAGTGGTAAAGAACCCGCCTGCCAGTGCAGGAGACATAGGAGATGCAGGTTCAGTGCCTGGGTTGGGAAGATCCCCTGGAGGAGAGCATGGCAACCCACTCCAGTATTCTTGCCTGGAGAATCCCACAGACAGAGGAGCCTGGCAGGCTACAGTCCATAGGGTTGCACAGAGTCGGACATGACTGAAGCGACTTAGCGCGTGTGCACATATGAGCAATGTGTGTGAGTTCTCGTTGTTCCACGTGATTGCCAATACTTGGTATGGGTAGTTTTTTAATTTTATTATGGCTTTGTGTTTATTATTAATAACCAGTGATCTGAAAAATCTTTTCATGTGTTTATTTGCCACCCATGTGTTCTCTTTGGTAAAATACCAGATCTTTAGCTCATTTTAAAAAATTGAGTTATCTTCTTATTTCTTAGTTATAAGAGTTCTTTCTGCATTCCATGTATGTCTTTTGTCTGATAAGTGTCTTGAAGATACATATTTTCTCCTAGACTTTGGCTTTTTTATTTTTGTAGCTATAGCTTTTAAAGAACAATAGTTTTTAATTTTGATGAAGTTAATTTATTGATTTTTTTCTTTTATAATTTTCTTTTTTGTGTACTATTAAATGTTTCCTAACCCTGGTGGCTCATCGTCTGCCTTCGATGTGGGAGACCCAGGTTTGATTCCTGGGTTGGGAAGATCCCCTGGAGAAGGAAATGGCAATCCACTCCAGTATTCTTGCCTGGAGAATCCCATGGACAGAGAAGCCTAGTAGGTTACAGTCCACGGGGTTGCAAAGAGTCGGACACGACTGAGCCACTTCACCTAACCCAAGTTAACTAAGATTTACTCTGTGTTTAGTTTAGATTTGTGATCCATCATGAGGTAATTTTTACATATGTTGCATGGTAAGACTTAAGGTTCATTTTTGATCATAAGGCTGTCCAGTTTTTGTTCTAGCATCATTTGCTTAAAAAATTATCTTTTCCTTATTGGCATCTTTTGTTAAAAACAGAAGTTGACCCATTTGTATGGATCATTTCTGGACTCTTGTTTTATTGATCTTACTTTTGCCTATTTTTAATACTGCAAATGACTTGATTACTGTAGGTTTCAATAATGAGTCTTAAAATCAGGTAGGATAAGTATTCCAACTTTGTTCAATTTCTTTTCAAAATTAGTTTGGCTATTGTAGGTCCTTTATATTTCAATATACACTTTTTAAATAAAGACACACGACACACACAATCTTAGTTCCCCAACCAGAGATTGAACCCATCTCCTGCAATGGAAGCATGAACCACAAGGGAAGTCCCATTTCCATATAAATTTTAGAGTCAAATATTAAACTTCTGTAAAATGCCTTACTGGGATTTGGAGTGAGAGTTCATCGAATCTATAGAGATCAACTTGGTGAGAACTGACATCTAACTAATAGTGAATTTTTTAATCCACGAACACAGTGTATTACTCCATTTATTTAGGTTTTATTTCATTTCTCTTGGCACTGTTTTGTGGTCTTTATTGTACAAGTCATGCATAACTTTTGTCAAGTTTGTCCCTAAGCATTTCCTATTTTTTGGTGCTATCGTAGGTGATATTTTTGGAAATTTAAAAAATAACAATTTTTTGAACTGTTTGCAGTTGATCATTGCTGATGTACAGAAATAGCACTGATTCTTGTACATTGACTTTATTTCTACAACTTTGTTAAAGTTACTTATTAGTTCTAGTAGTGTCTTATGTAGTTTCTCTTTAGTTATGTTTGTTCATTTGTTTTTTAGATCCATGTATAAATCATATATTTTTCTTTCTCTGTCTGACTTATTTTACATAGCATAATACCCTCTAGGTCCATGCATGTTGTAGCAAATGGCAAATATTGGGAGTCCTAGACGCGACAGTCAGACAGGAAAAATAAATGGAATCTGTACTGGAAAGGAAGGTGTTAAACTGTCAGTGTTTGCAGATGCCATATGATACTATGTATAGAAAAATCCTAAAGGTGCCACCAGAAACTACTGGAACTTGTCCATGAATTCAGTAAAGTTGCAGGATACAAAATTACTATGCAGAAATCTGCTGTGTTTCTGGATACTAACATTGAAGTAATCCAATTTACAATTGCATCAAAAAGAATAAAGTATGTGGGAATAAATCTAAGGAAGTAAAAGACTTGTACTTGGAAAACTATCAATGATAGTTTTGACAGTGATCAAAAAATCACTGATCAAATAAATAAAGGTGACATAAACAGGCTCATGGATTGGAAGAATTAATATATTAAAAATAACCACACTACCAGAGGCAGTCTAGAGATACAGTATAATCCTTATCAAAATCCCGAAGACATTTTTCACAGAACTGGAAAAAAAAAATTCTAAAATTTGTATTAAGTGCAAAAGACCCTAAATAACCAAAACAATCTTAAGAAGGCTAGAGGTGTCACACATCTACATTTCAAACTATACTACAAAGCTACAATAATCAAAACAGTATGTCAGTGACACGAAAACAGGCACATCGATCAAGAAATCAGAGTAGAGAGTCCAGAAATGAACCCACATTTATATGGGTAGTTACTCTATGTCAGAGGAGGCCTTTTTAATAGATGGTGTTAGGAAAACTGGGCAGTTATATACAAAAGAATCAACTGACCTGTATTCTCACACAATATACAAAAATAAAGTCAAAAATGGATTGAAGATTTAAATGTAAGACCTGAAACCATAAAACTTATAGAAGAAAATATAGGCAGTATGCTCTTTGACATCTGTCTTAGCAGTATTTCTTTTTGGCTGTCTCTGCAGACAAGGGAAATAAAAGCAAAAATAAATTAATAGGACTACATCAAACTAGTGTTAGTTGCTCAGTTGTGTCTGACTCTTTGGAATCTTATGGACTGGCAGGGTCCTCTGTTCATGGAATTTTCCAGGCAAGAATACTGGAGTGTGTTGCCATGCCCTTCTCAAGAGGATCTTCCCAACCCAGGGGTCAAACCCAGGTCCCCTGCACTGCAGGCAGATTCTTTACCATCTGAGCCACGAGGGAAGCCTACATTGGACTAAAAAAGCTTTTATATAGTGAAAGAAACCATTGACAAAATGAGAAAGCACCGTGGTGAATGAGAGAAGATATTTGCAAATGTTATATGCAACAAGGGATTAATACCCCCAATATTCAAGCAACTCATATACCTCAACATAAAAAAACCCCCAAAACCAAAATACCCCAATTAAAAAAAAAAAGGTCAGAGGACCTAAATAGACACTTTTCTAGAGAAGAGATGCAAATGACCACCAGACACATGAAAAGATGCTCACCACTGTTAAGGTATCAGGGAAATGCAAATCAAAACCAAAGTGAGGTATCACATGACACTTGTCAGAATGGCTTTTATCAAAAAGATAACTAACAAGCATTGGCGAGGATGTAGAGATGAGTGAATCCTTGTGTGCTGTTGATGGGAATATAGATTGGTATAGCCACTGTGGAAAACAGTAAGGAAATTTCTCAACAACTAACAGTAGAACTACCATATGGTCCACCAGGTTCATTCTTGGGTATTTAATCAAAGAAAACAAAAATACTAATTAGAAAAAATATGCACTCCTATGATCATTGCAGTTGTATTCACACTAGGCAAGATATGGAAGCAACCTAAGTGCCTGTCAATAGGTGAATGGATAAAGAAGATGTGTTATATCTACTATGTGTATAGTATATATACAGGAATATTACCCAGCCATAAATAAGAACGAAACCTTGTCATTTGTGACAATATGGGTGGACCTAGAGGGTACCCCACACCAGTACTCTTGCCTGGAAAATCCCAAGGGCGGAGGAGCCTGGTGGGCTGCAGTCCATGGGGTCGCGAAGAGTCAGACACGACTGAGTGACTTCACTTATACTTTTCAATTTCATGCATTGGAGAAGGAAATGGCAACCCACTCCAGTGTTCTTGCCAGGAGAATCCCAGGGACGAGGGAGCCTGGTGGTCTGCCGTCTATGGGGTCGCACAAAGTCGGACACGACTGAAGCGACTTAGCAGCAGCAGCAGAGGGTATTAAAGTTATTTTCAAATTTACTTGTAACAAAATTGATTCCTGTGATGTACAGTTTTATGAGTTTTAACAAACGCATACAGTCGGGTCTCCATACCTCAATCAAGATACAGTTTCGTTAATTCTGCTGCTGCTAAGTCTCTTCAGTCGTGTCTGACTGTGTGACCCCATAGACGGCAGCCCACCAGGCTCCTCTGTTCCTGGGATTCTCCAGGAAAGAATACTAGAGTGGGTTGCCATTTCCTTCTTCAATGTATGCATGCACACTAAGTCACTTCAGTCATGTCTGAATCTGTGTAACGCTATGGGCAGCAGCCCACCAGGCTCCTCTGTCCACAGGATTCTCTAGGCTAGAATATGGAGTGGGTTGCCATTTCCTTCTCCATTCATTAATTCTAGAAATACTCTTATTAACCATTGTTAGTCAACCTTCCCTCCCTTCCCCACCGTTGGAAACTGTTTATAGTTCTGCCTTTTCTGAAATGTTATATAAATGGATTCATTTAGCTTGTAGCCTTTTGAATATGACTTATTTTACTTATCAAAATGCATTGAGATTCATCTATGTGATTGCAGTTATTAATAGTTCTTTCTTTTTCTTGATGATATAGATATTGTATAGATATAGCATAGTTTGTTTCTCCAAGGAAACTTGGGGTATATACAGTTTTTGGCAGTTAAGAATGAAACTGCTATAAATATTTGCATACAGATTTTGTTATGGACCTAAGTTTAAGGTGGATGAAGAAGGGGAAGACAGAGTATGAGATGGTTGGATGGCATCACTGACTCAATGGACATGAGTTTGAGTAAGCTTTGGGAGTTGGTGATGGACAGGAACGCCTGGCGTGCTGCAGTCCATGGGGTCGCAAAGAGTCAGATGTGACTGAGCGACTGACCTGAACTGAACTGAATAAGTGATATCATATATGTCTTTCTCTGACTTAATATGATAATTTCTAAGGGCATTCAGGTTGCAGCTAACGACATTATTTCATTCTTTTTATGTCTGAGAAGTATTCCATTTATCCATCCATCTGTTGATGAATATTTAGGTTGCTTCCATGTCTTTGCTCAGAGAAGGCAATGGCAACCCACTCTTGTACTCTTGCCTGGAGAATCCCATGGATAGAGGAGCCTGGCAGGCTGCAGTCCATGGGGTCACTAATAAGAGTCAGACATGACTGAGTGACTTCACTTTCACTTTTCACTTTCATGCATTGGAGAAGGAAATGGCAACCCACTCTAGTGTTCTTGCTTGGAAAATCCCAGGGACGGGGGAGCCTGGTGGGCTGCCATCTATGGGGTCTCACAGAGTCGGACACGACTGAAGTGACTTAGCAGCAGCAGCATGTCTTGGACTATTGTAGATAGTGTTACTGTGAATATTGGGATGCGTGACTTTTCACATTAGATTTTTTTCTGAAAATAGGCCCAGGAGTGGGATTGCTGGATCATATGGCAACTCTGTTTTTAGTTTTTAAAGGACTCTCCATGCTTTTCTCCATAGTGACTGTACTAATTTATTTTTCTGCCAACAATGTCAGGAGGTTTCCCTTTTTTCCATACCTTCTCCAGCATTTATTATTTGTATACTTTTTAATGATGACCATTCTGACTGGTGTGAGGTGAGATCTCACTGTAGTTTTGATTTGCATTTCTCCAGTAATTATCAATGCTGAGCCTCTTTTCAGGTACCTATTGACCATCTGTATGTTTTCTTTGAAGAGATGTCTGTTTAGGTCTTCTACCTATTTTTTGCTTGGGTTGTTTTTTTGTCATTACTGAGTTATGTGAGATGTTTGTATATTTTGGAAATTAAGCCCTCGTAGGGCACATAGTTTGCAAATTTTTTTCTCCCAATTTGTAGGTTTTTCATTTTGTTCATGATTTCTTTGCTGTTCAAAAGCTTATGAAGTTGATTAGGTCTCATTTGTTTATTTTTATTTTTATTTCTATTTCCACTGCCTTGGGAAACTGACCTAAGAAAACAGTTGAGCTTCATTAGTTTTTGTCTTTCAAAGAATTTACCCATCTCATCTATTGAATTCATCAGCATAAAGTTGTTCCACAAATCCCCTGATTATCCTTTCTGAATACCCATAGGGTCTGTGGTGAAGTCCTGTCTCTCCTTATTGTAGGACATTGTGTCTTCTTTTTTCCTGATCACTTTGGCTGTTGTTGTTTTTGCTCACTCATTAAGTCATGTCCAGCTCTTTGCGACGCCATGGACTGTTGCACTCCTGACTTCCCTGTTCTTCGATATTTCCCAGTTCAGTTCAGTATAGTTCAGTCGCTCGGTCGTGTCCGACTCTTTGCAACCCCGTGGACTGCAACATGCCAGGCCTTCCTGTCCATCACGAACTCCTGCAGTTTACTCAAACTCATATCCATTCAAATGGGTATATCTTTCCTTTTCTCCTTTGCCTTTCACATCTTTTCTATTCTCAGCTATTTCTAACGCCTCCTCGGACAACCATTTTGCTTTTTTGCATTTCTTTTTCTTGGGGATGGTCTTGATCCCTGTCTCCTGTACAGTGTCACGAACCTCAGTCCATAGTTCATCAGGCACGCTATCTATCAGATCTAGTCCCTTAAATCTACATTTACATAAAACCTAGCAATATCAACCCTAGGTATTTGCCCATACAGATTTCTCAAGAGGCAGGTCTCAGAGTTTGCTCAAATTGATGTCCATTGAGTCGGTGATGCTATCTAACCATCTCATCTTCTGCTGCCCTCTTCTCCTTTTCCTTTCAATCTTTCCCAGCATCAGGGTCTTTTCTAATGAGTCAGATCTTCACATCAGGTGGCCAAACAAAGTATTGAAATATCAGCTTCAGCATCAGTCCTTCCAGTGAATATTCAGAGTTGATTTCCTTTAGATTAACTGGTTGGATCTCCTTGCAGTCCAGGGGACTCCTAAGAGTCTTCTCCAGCACCATGATTCAAAAGTGTCAATTCTTTGATTATCAGACTTCTTTATGGTCCAACTCTCAAATCCATATGTGACTACTGAAAAAACCGTATCTTTGACTGCAGAGTGACGTCTCTACTTTTTAATATGCTGACTTTGGCTCTGAGTTTTTCTATTTCAGATCTTAAAAAACTAGCTTTAGGTTTCATTAGGTTTTGGCTATTGATTTCCTGTTTTCTATTTAGTTACCTTCCAATCTGATCTTTATTATGTCATTTCTTCAGCTTAACTTGGGTTTAATACTTTGGGATTAACATTATACAAAACCTTTTTTCCTTTAAAAGTGAATTCAACAGATTTTGAAACCCTGTACTCAACCCAGACTGTGCGTGTGTGTTTGGCATTTAGACAAGGACATAATACTTTGCTTCTAGCCAATTCCATAAAGATTGAAATATTTTGATGCTGTTTTTAGTTAGTTGAAGGACATAGGATTTTCTTTTTGTTTTGAATAGTGATTTTTCTGCCTGTTTATCTGCTGTGTTTCAAATTCTGAATGAAGTATATCTGTAAATTATGAAAGTACTTGACATTTCCATGCCAAGTGTTATGAAATTTACCACACGTAGAGTTAAATATATGTGGCATCCGTTAAGTGGTGTAAAATATTTTTGTAAGAAATAAAATTTATCCTCGTCTTTAATCTTAGCAATCATTTAAGGGCTGTATAATATTTATTTAATTCAGAATGTAAGACCTTTAAATCCACACGTCTTCCCAAATGAGAAATCTCTAAGGTATAAGGAAGTTCTATTGTTTTCATTTCTTATGTTTTAGTATATTAGAGTAAGAAATTCCTGTGGTGGATAGAGTAGAATTTGTATTAGTCTTTTAGGTTGTCTTCTAAAGCCATTTAAGTACTTATTTCTTATGCAATGTTCATTAATAAGTGTAGGTATTATTAGAATTGGAATATTGTTGGAGGGATGTAATATTTATAGAACTACATGAAAATTTTTTTCTTTGTTTACTTTTTTAATTGTTTAATGTTCCTTTTCTTTTAGATCCTATTTGACCAAACCCAGAGATCAATTAAGGCACAACTTCAGAACTTTGTTAAAGAGTAAGTCAATTTCAGTGAAAAGAAAAGAAAATCAGCCAAGATTACATCTGGGAGTTATCATTTGAGAGAACCTAGAGTCATACTTTCAAACTTACTAAAAATATGGGAGTTTTTATTTGATTTTTGCTTTGTGAATCTTATGTTGCATTTTTTTCTGAATTACTCTGTAAGAAATCAGATTTCATGCTTTTCCATGAATAACTTAATGCTATGGAATTTGTATTCAGGATACATAGCTCAAACTCTTAATAGATAAAACAAATTTTTAATGTAAATAAGTAATCTGATGACCTTTAAAAATAAAAGCAGATCCCAAAAGTTGTTGAAATACCATCACTTATTCTAGTTATCTCCATATAGTATTTTCTTTGTAGAGAAGATAATAAATAGCATTTATGAGAATGAGTTATGAAGGTGCATAATAAGTAATGAAAACAAGCCTTTTGTGTCACAGTCATCACATTTTATGTGTGAAATAAAATGAAACTTGAAATTAAAAAAAATATGACTTTTCCAGGTATGGATGTTTGCCTTTTCTACATTAATAATTTCAGTTTTTCTCTTTTAATTCCTGACTGAGAATATATTATATTACATATAAGGTTGATTAGGATACAGTGTTCAGTTCAGTTCAGTTGCTCAGTCATGTCCGACTCTTTGCAACCCCATGAACTGCAGCATGCCGGGCCTCCCTGTCCATCACCAACTCCCAGAGTCCACCCAAACCCATGTCCATCGAGTGGGTGATGCCATCCAACCATCTCATCCTCTGTCGTCCCCTTCTCCTCCTGCCCTCAATCTTTCCCAGTATCAGGGTCTTTTCCAATGAGTCAGCTCTTTGCATCAGGTGGCCAAAGTATTGGAGTTTCAGCTTCAATATCAGTCCTTCCAATGAACACCCAGGTCCGATCTCCTTTAGGATGGACTGGTTGGATCTCCTTGCAGTCCAAGGGACTCTCAAGAGTCTTCTCCAACACCACAGTTCAAAAGCATCAATTCTTTGGTGCTCAGCTTTCTTTATAGTCCAACTCTCACATCCATGCATGACTACTGGAAAAACAATAGCCTTGACTAGACGAACCTCTGTTGCCACAGTAATGTCTCTGCTTTTTAATATGCTGTCTAGGTTGGTCATAACTAATACAGGTATTATAAGCTATAAATAGTGGCAGAGCTCATAATGTACTTTTATTTTAGTAGATTAGAATTTGTTGTACTGGAGGTAATCTCTTGCAGATTGTTTGTAAATTATTTCATAAAATACTAATATTCAGAATGTCCTTATAGTATATATATACATGAAAATTTATCACTTCCTATAAAGAGTTTAAAGTCTTTGCTAGGCATATTTTATTATTGTTGTTGTTATTTTAAAGTTATTTGTCTTCAAGTTATTTTGCCTAATTCTCTGGTAGAGGAAGTAAAAGCAAAGAGATGTTATGTATTTACCTAAGGTCATTAATTGGAGAAGGCAATGGCACCCCACTCCAGTACTCTTGCCTGGAAAATCCCATGGACGGAGGAGCCTGGTAGGCTGCAGTCCATGGGATTGCGAAGAGTCAGACACGACTGAGCGACTTCACTTTGACTTTTCACTTTCATGCGTTGGAGAAGGAAATGGCAACCCACTCCAGTATTCTTGCCTAGAGAATCCCAGGGATGGGGAAACCTGGTGGTCTGCCATCTATGGGGTCGCACAGAGTCGGACACGACTGAAGTGACTTAGCAGCAGCAGCAAGATCATTGATGAATGGAGGTTTCAGATTTTCAGACTGTTACCCTTTACTGGTACATAATTCTTTTAGAGGGCTTCCCAGGTGGCTTATGTGTGGTCAGTCGTGTCTGACTCTTTGTGACCTTATGGACTGTAGCCCACCAGGCTTCTCTGTCCATGAAATTTTCCAGGCAAGAATGCTAGAGTGAGTTGCCTTTTCATTCTCCAGGGGATCTTCCTGATTCAGGGATCAAACACTTATCTCTTGTTTCCTGCATTGGCAGGCAGGTTCTTTATCAGTTGGACTACCAGGAAAGCCCTCCAAAAGAATTATGTACTACTCCAGTACTCTTGCCTGGAAAATCCCATCGACGGAGGAGCCTGGTAGGCTGCAGTCCATGGGGTCACCCAGGGTTGGACCTGACTGAGCGACTTCACTTTCACTTTTCACTTTCACGCATTGGAGAAGGAAATGGCAAGCCACTCCAGTGTTCTTTCCTGGAGAATCCCAGGGACAGAGGAGCCTAGTGGGCTGCTGTCTATGGGGTTGCACAGAGTTGGACACGGCTGAAGCAACTTAGCAGCAGCAGCAGCATACCTTTGAACGTATACCATTCCCCAGTGGCTCAGGTGGTAAAGAATCTGCCTGCCAATGGAAGAGACTCTCGTTTGATCCCTGGGTTGGAAAGATCCCCTGGAGAAAGCAGCCCACTCCTGTATTCTTGCCTGGAGAATCCCATGGACAGAAGAACATGACAGGCTCCAGTCCATGGGGCCTCAGAGGAGTTGGACAGGACTCAGTGACTAAAACAACAAGAGAACCACCCATAACAGGAAATCAAGGACTTGTCTTAAGAAAATCCCTTAGATTTCTAGAGCTTATCCCCAAAACACAAAGAATTTTAATTTCTGGAAGAGGACCCTTGGAACTTGCATTTTTTAACAAGTTCCCTGTGGTATATACTGCTGTTTAAAAATCATTTGGCTAGATATTAGTGCATGTCCCAAAATCTGTCTTTAGAAAAAACAAATTAACTTTGCCTTTTATGTTTCTGTAATGTTAATTTGATAATTCATTTTTTAATTTGAATTGTATAGATTTAAGTCAGGAAATGCTAGCTGACTATATTAGGGAATATTATGTGCTCATAGACTAATATATATGTTAGTTGGAAGAACTATTGAGTATCATTGCAAATAAATAAATATGGCAACATAAGAATAAATTTTTTAATGTTATTTTGCTGAAGTGTTTGTCCAGAAAGTTTTATAAAAATTTCACTATTTTAATTTTTTTAGAGATCTCAGAAAATTCAAAGATGCCAAGAAGCAGTTTGAAAAAGTCAGTGAAGAAAAAGAAAATGCATTAGTAAAAAATGCTCAAGTGCAAAGAAACAAACAGCATGAAGTTGAAGAAGCCACAAACATTCTGACAGCAACAAGAAAATGTTTTCGACACATAGCCCTCGATTATGTACTTCAGGTTTGTTATTATATGTTTTCAAAAATTGCTTACTAAACATGTTATTGGGCTTCCCTCATAGCTCAGTTGGTAAAGAATCTGCCGGCAATACAGGAGACCCGGCTTTGATTCCTGGGTCAGGAAGATCCCCTGGAGAAGGAAATGGCAATCCACTCCAGTATTCTTGCCTGGAAAATCCCATGGACAGAGGAGCCTGGAAGGCTAGAGTCCATGGGGTCGCAAGAATTGGATACGACTTAGTGACTAAACCACCACTAAATAACATGTCGTTATTTTTGAGTGATTGCATTGAAGAGAATAAATTATGCTATTTATTTTAGTTTAAAATTAAGCCATGTTCTTTTGTGAAAAATTTTCATGTGTCTGGGTGTTTATCTGCATATGCCCTATACATGTATGTATACCTTAAGTTCTGATTTCTTCCCCTGTTCACTTAACATTATCCTTTTTCCTTTTCTAAATATCATTAAAAGGATTATTAATTGCTATATTTTATTCTATGGATATACTGTGTCAATTAATATGCAGTTATTAGATGTATAATTGCCAGGTTTTGCTGGCAATACTTAAAATACAGTTTTCAATAAATATAAATGATAATATCTTTGTATACAAATCTCTTGCAGCATTTCTGATTATTTCTTTAGAGTAGATTCTAGAGATAAAGAGGGCTCACCATATTGCCAAATGAAAAATATTTCTAGAAATAATGTTCTCATATTTGCATTGCTGCTGCTGCTGCTGCGTCGCTTCAGTCGTGTCCGACTCTGTGCGACCCCATAGATGGCAGCCCACTGGGCTCCGCCATCCCTGGGATTCTCCAGGCAAGAACACTGGAGTGGGTTGCCATTTCCTTCTCCAGTGCATGAAAGTGAAAAGTGAAAGTGAAGTCACTCAGTCACGTCTGACTCAGCGACCCCATGGACTGCAGCCTACCAGGCTCCTCCGTCCATGGGAGTTTCCAGGCAAGAGTACTGGAGTGGGATGCCATTGCCTTCTCCCATATTTGCATTAGGTACTGCTTTTGAAAAGTAGAGATCGATATTTGGTAAGATGCCAGGTGATCTAAGACAGAGAAGTCCCTTTAGATTGTTAACTTAACAATGGTCACAGAGTATTTCATTAAAAAATCCTGAAGTAACCGT
The DNA here is from genome assembly GCA_006410635.1 of Cephalophus harveyi. NCBI lineage: Eukaryota > Metazoa > Chordata > Mammalia > Artiodactyla > Bovidae > Cephalophus > Cephalophus harveyi. The sequence continues at coordinate 300,779 of SJYT01004495.1, read as the reverse complement.
ATTGCAAATTAGTGATTAAAAACTACCCAGATAACTTTGCAAAAATAGTAGAAAATGACCTTATGATTTTTTTTCTATTAAGTTCCTATTTCAGTAAGTGGAAGGATAAATTTTTAAAAGTACAGTCTATTAATTAAAGACTTCTAGAATGGAGTAGTCTGTATTTCCTATTTCCTCTTATCTATCTCACGCTTACACCACTTCTTGCTGTAATATGAGCACTGAGAGTCTGTCTACCCCATTCTTCTGAAATGGCTTGTGTTAAGGTCTTATTCATTAGAAATAGTTTACTTTTTAGCTGACTTGACTGTTGTGTTCCACTGAAATAGTAGGCTACACTCTCTTTCTTGAGACCTGCTTTCATCTTGATCTTAAGCCTCTTTCAGGCCATCATCATAACTTCTGTTTCTTGTCAGTTTCCACCTTGGGTTTCTCTCCTAGCCCTATACATGTATGTATACCTTAAGTTCTGATTTCTTCCCCTGTTCACTTAACATTATCCTTTTTCCTTTTCTAAATATCATTAAAAGGATTATTAATTGCTATATTTTATTCTATGGATATACTGTGTCAATTAATATGCAGTTATTAGATGTATAATTGCCAGGTTTTGCTGGCAATACTTAAAATACAGTTTTCAATAAATATAAATGATAATATCTTTGTATACAAATCTCTTGCAGCATTTCTGATTATTTCTTTAGAGTAGATTCTAGAGATAAAGAGGGCTCACCATATTGCCAAATGAAAAATATTTCTAGAAATAATGTTCTCATATTTGCATTGCTGCTGCTGCTGCTGCGTCGCTTCAGTCGTGTCCGACTCTGTGCGACCCCATAGATGGCAGCCCACTGGGCTCCGCCATCCCTGGGATTCTCCAGGCAAGAACACTGGAGTGGGTTGCCATTTCCTTCTCCAGTGCATGAAAGTGAAAAGTGAAAGTGAAGTCACTCAGTCACGTCTGACTCAGCGACCCCATGGACTGCAGCCTACCAGGCTCCTCCGTCCATGGGAGTTTCCAGGCAAGAGTACTGGAGTGGGATGCCATTGCCTTCTCCCATATTTGCATTAGGTACTGCTTTTGAAAAGTAGAGATCGATATTTGGTAAGATGCCAGGTGATCTAAGACAGAGAAGTCCCTTTAGATTGTTAACTTAACAATGGTCACAGAGTATTTCATTAAAAAATCCTGAAGTAACCGTATTGCAAATTAGTGATTAAAAACTACCCAGATAACTTTGCAAAAATAGTAGAAAATGACCTTATGATTTTTTTTCTATTAAGTTCCTATTTCAGTAAGTGGAAGGATAAATTTTTAAAAGTACAGTCTATTAATTAAAGACTTCTAGAATGGAGTAGTCTGTATTTCCTATTTCCTCTTATCTATCTCACGCTTACACCACTTCTTGCTGTAATATGAGCACTGAGAGTCTGTCTACCCCATTCTTCTGAAATGGCTTGTGTTAAGGTCTTATTCATTAGAAATAGTTTACTTTTTAGCTGACTTGACTGTTGTGTTCCACTGAAATAGTAGGCTACACTCTCTTTCTTGAGACCTGCTTTCATCTTGATCTTAAGCCTCTTTCAGGCCATCATCATAACTTCTGTTTCTTGTCAGTTTCCACCTTGGGTTTCTCTCCTTTGTGCACCTTTGCAATCTGACTTTTAGGGTTCCCTCTTTGGTTTTCCTGTTTTCTGACTTTATTATTTCCCTTATAGTTTCATCATGTCCTTTGCTTGAATTATTACCATATATAGATGACGAAATCTACTTTTCTCCCGAAGTACTTTGTCCCTTTTGTGTCCAAAACTGAAATCTGTCTTCTCAAATGGCTTCTTATTGCCATTACCAAACTGAGTGGTGTTACTCTCTTAATCATAGAAGTCAGACTTAGAGAATCATACTAGATATTCTCCTCATTCTTCGCTACTACAAGTAACAATCGAAATTGCCTTGAAGAGTTCTGTGTACCTCTTAAATCTGTTCTTTCTCACTCTGCTGCAGCCCAAATTCTTATTGTTTCTTTTCTGGAGTATTAAGATGTTCTCATAAAAATGGATCTTTCCTTCATTACTTTTAACCTGCTCTTTAGCAATCCTTTCTGTGTTCTGTGGTCAGAACTACTCAAACTTCTCCCGGCAAATGAGTCATCTTGTCTCTGTTTCCTCTGTGCTGCCACATTATTGTCATATACATTGTTGTTAGAGCACTTCCCTCATTTATTGTGATTATTTATTAATATGTCTTTCTTACACCTAGATTATATCCCTTTTGTCTAGTCCAGTGGTTAGAAAATAGATAGGTAATGTTTTTTGAAAGAGTGGATGACTTAAATTTTATTTGGGGAGGGACAGTTAGCTAAAATATTAATTATTGTCAAATTTACACATTGTAAACTATCCATTTCCTTTGGAGTCCATCTAGTAGTTTTAAGTTAGGACTTCACCTCTCTTGTAAGTTATTTGTTTGATTTTTTTTCTAATGAGAATTGTTGTATTATTTCATTATAAGTCCAAACTCTCTGTTTTAGAGAATACTAAGTAATAAATATTCAAATTTACAGTTTGTCATGCTTTAACTTCTCTAAATATTTTAATATACTTTTGTTTTTTCAAGTGTCTGCTGTTTTTCATTGTCAAACAGAGGTATTTTTAACATTTTTCTAAGTTTTTACTTAGAGAATTTGGAAGTTACTATTTTAGTTCTCAAAACTGAATAGACCTTGAAACAGACATGCAGAATAAACTAGTGCTTAGGTAAGCAACGTTATTAGATTTTTGGGGGCCTGTTTTTGTTTTCTGATCAGTGCTTTAAAATTATAACAGGTAAAATATTCACTGGGAAGGACATATTAAAAGGATAGATATTCTGTCATCTTTGAGAAGTTTTAGCAAAGAATGAATGATTCTTTTTTGTAAACATTTTATTTCACTAAGTTGATATATAATACAGACAAAAATAAAATGTTTGTTGTGAATTCCTAAAGTTGGGAGAGATACCATAGCAGGCAAATTTTGTAATTACTGATCTTTCAATAGTTTGATCTAATTAAAATATTTATTTATGGTCCATTAATTTGTTTAACAAATATTTATTGAGTGCTTGATATATACAACTTGGAGAATACATCTGGGAGTAAGGCAAGACCTTGATCTCATGGAGCTTATGTTTTAGCTGGGAAAATGACATAAGTAAATAAAATATAAGGTAGTTAAGAATACTAAAAAGAAAATAAATAGGGTTGGTACACTAAAGAGTGCTTGAAGGTGTAATTTGAACCTTTGTGAGGAGATAGTGTTTAAGTTTGGACCTTATGGATAAGAGCCTCATGCCTGTTTGGGCAGAAAATCATGACATGAGGACAAAACAAATAGAATGAAGGCCTTGAGGTGGGAATAGTCTTGGGCTGTGGTTGGAGTACAGAAAAGGGGAAAGTACTGTAGTAGAAAATTAGGTTGGAAAGGTAGCAGGAGCCTCTTCACAAAGGGCCTTGTAGGCCACAATTGGGAAATGAAGGTTGGGAGTTGGAAGATTTTAAGATAAACATACATGATCTTATTTATTGTTCAAAAAAGCACTCTGCTGTGTGCAGAATGAAGTGTAAGGAGTCAAGAGTGGAAACAAACTAGTTTAGACTATAGTAACAGTCAGGAAAAGATAATGGCAGTTGGTGGTAGTGATGAAAGTGGTGAGAATTTATATTAAGGATGTATATTGAAAGAGCAATTAGATGAGGAGAGTGGAGACAAGATGGAATACTAAGAAATTTGAAAGTCTATCAAGGTAATAGTTTTATCAGTACAGTACAATTTTATGATTTAAACATGGCCAGTTTTTCTTTGATTTGAAAAATGATGAGAGTTTCATTGACATGTTTGCCTAAAAACTGTTTTTGCAAAAAGCAGATCAAAAGCTGAAAAACTCAGACTTTGTTTTTATTTACATTTCTGAAAAGTATTAAACCATTAGAATAAGCGAATTTTACAACATTTCCTTCTGGATTAGTTTTTTAAATAGTGCATAAGTGATTAACCAAGTTCATTTTTCCCTCAGATTAATGTCCTTCAATCAAAAAGGAGATCAGAAATCCTGAAATCAGTAAGATATTTATTGAAATGATGTTCTATATATGTTAATATGAAGTTAAATGTATATATTTAAGTGTTTAAGATAGCATCATATGTGTGAGACTGGTTTGATCTTGCAGTCCAAGGGCTGTCTCTTATACACATCTAGATGTGTATAAGAGACAGCCTTAAAGCAGACATTTACATATTTGATATTGAGGACATACATAAATAGCATCATTTTATAGAATTTTCCCCTTAGGGTTGTTGATGATGTATCTGCTTTTTGGAATGCAGGTAGAAAACAAGCGAGTTGAAATGTGAAGGCGTGAGAACAGTGATTTTCTTATTTGCCTTTTTTTTTTTGTCTTAAAGCTAACAAGGAGGTGGGCAGAGGATGGTAGTGGACACTATAGTCTTTTGTATTTTGAGACCCTAAGAAATAATTTCTCCGCTGATTTTGTTCACTGAAGTTTTTTTCCTTCAAAAGGTTTAGTGAAATTGTTCTTGATCCTTGTCCCCACCTAGCTTTTTCCTAAATTCTGTTAATATTTATGTTATTTCTTATCAGATGAGTACATTATACTTCCTGTTTACATCCACTTCCTTTTCCAGATTGAGAGCAGTGTGTATTATTTGTAGAAAATTAGAAAATAAAATGTATGAGGAAAGAATAAAAGTACTACAAATGCTATTACCAAGAGAGAACTACTGTTGTGGCTGATGTAATTTTTGTCTTTTTTATGTGTATGTGTGTGCCTATTTGTGTGTGTGCATGAACATTTATATATATCTTTTAAAATTGTGCTTAATTTTTTTAAAGCAAAACAAAATAGCAATCGTTCCTACATATTCTTCTGTAATTTTTTTTGTACTAATACACTCCAAAATCATGTGTTATTAAATATTTTTTTATTTAATGATGACCTTTGTGGCTAGATAGAATTATTCCTTGTGAATATAGTAGAGATGAACAAACATTTTTTTGAAGGGCCTGGTAGTAAACATACTAGATTTGAGGGTCCATATGATCTGTGTTGCAATTGCTCAGCTGTGCTATTGTAATGAGGAAGCAGTCAGACAGTATGTAAATGAATGGCATGACTGTTCCAGTATCAATGTGGAAGTTAGAATTTTACATAATTTCTATGTCATTAATGTGTCTTTTTTTCATTTTCCTTAACCATTTAAAAATGCAAAAACCATTGTTAGCCCATTGGCCATCCAAAAACAGGTACTGGGACTGGATATATTTTGTGGGTTACAGTTTTGACCTTGTTCAGTTCAGTTCAGTCACTTCGTTCGTGTCTTTTTGCGACCCCATGGACTGCAGCACGCCAGGCCTCCCAGTCCATCACCAGCTCCTAGAGTTTACCCAAACTCGTGTCCATTGAGTCAGTGATGCCATCCAATCATCTCATCCTCTGTTGTCCCCTTCTCCTCCTACCATCAATCTTTCCCAGCATCAGGGTCTTTTGCAGTGACCCAGCTCTTCACATCAGGTGGTCAACGTGTTGGAATTTCAGCTTCAATATCAGTCCTTCCAATGAACACCCAGGACTGATTTCCTTTTGAATGGACTGGTTGGATCTCCTTGCAGTCCAAGGAACTCACAAGAGTCTTCTCCAACACCACAGTTCAAAAGCATCAATTCTTCGGCACTCAGCTTTCTTCGCAGTCCAACTGCCACATCCATACATGACTACTGGAAAAACCATAGCCTTGACATGACAGACCTTAGTTGGCAAAGTAATGTCTCTGCTTTTTAATATTCTGACTTTTAATACCATAAATTAACTTTACCCATTAATGGACTTTTGAGTAATTTCCCTGTTTTTGACATGAAATGTAGCATTATATAGTGATCATCCTAATGAATAATATGATTGTTTCCTTCAGATAGATTAAGGTAAGAGATTACTTAGAGGATTTAAGCATTTATTGAGACTTTTTAAAAAGTATTGTCAAGTTACAAGGGTTACACAAAATTTTCACTAATAGTGTGTGAGAATGAACATTTTTGCATCTTTTACCAACACTGGGTGTTAATTTTTCCCACTCTACCCATAATTTGATAGGTAGAAAATTTCACCTTATTGTTTAATTTTGGATTTCTTTGATATAAATGAGTATGATTGTCTCCCTTCCACTCCCCCCCTTTTTTCTTGGTCATTTATGTTTTCTGTTTATGTCCTTTGTCTCTTTTCCTGTTGGGATCTTCATGTTTTTCATATTAATTTGTAACATCTCTTATCTATTAAGACTATTAACCC
>SJYT01004495.1:277952-294358 GCA_006410635.1 Cephalophus harveyi | reverse complement strand
TAGAAAAGGCAGAGGATCCAGAGACCAAATTGCCAACATCTGCTGGATCATTAAAAAAGCAAGAGAGTTCCAGAAAAACATCTATTTCTGCTTTATTGACTATACCAAAGCCTTTGACTGTGTGGATCAGAATAAACTGTGGAAATTTCTGAAGGAGATGGGAATACCAGACCATCTGACCTGCCTCTTGAGAAATTTATATGCGGGTCAGGAAGCAACAGTTAGAACTGGACATGGAACAACAGACTGGTTCCAAATAGGAAAAGGAATACGTCAAGGCTGTATATTGTCACCCTGCTGATTTAACTTCTGTGCAGAGAACATCATGAAAAACGCTGGGCTGGAAGAAGCACAAGCTGGAATCAAGATTGCCGGGAGAAATATCAATAACCTCAGATATGCAGATGACACCACCCTTATGGCAGAAAGTGAAGAGGAAATAGCCTCTTGATGAAAGTGAAAGAGGAGAGCGAAAAAGTTGGCTTAAAGCTCAACATTCAGAAAACGAAGATCATGGCATCTGGTCCCATCACTTCATGGAAAATAGATGGAGAAACAGTGGAAACAGTGTCAGACTTAATTTTTGGGGGCTCCAAAATCACTGCAGATGGTGACTGCAGCCATGAAATTAAAAGACGCTTACTCCTTGGAAGAAAAGTTATGACCAATCTAGATAGCATATTCAAAAGCAGAGACATTACTTTGCCAACAAAGGTCCATCTAGTCAAGGCTATGGTTTTTCCAGTGGTCATGTATGGATGTGAAAGTTGGACTGTGAAGAAAGCTGAGTGCCGAAGAATTGATGCTTTTGAACTGTGGTGTTGGAGAAGACTTGCGAGTCCCTTGGACTGCAAGGAGATCCAACCAGTCCATTCTGAAGGAGATCACCCCTGGGATTTCTTTGGAAGGACTGATGCTAAAGCTGAAACTCCAATACTTTGGGCACCTCATGTGAAGAGTTGAATCATTGGAAAAGACTCTGATGCTGGGAGGGATTGGGGGCGGGAAGAGAAGGGGATGACCGAGGATGAGATGGCTGGATGGCATCACGGACTCGATGGACGTGAGTTTGAGTGAACTCCGGGAGTTGGTGATGGACAGGGAGGCCTGGCGTGCTGTGATTCATGGGGTCGCAAAGAGTTGGACATGACTGAGCGACTGAACTAAACTGAATGTGAAAACTAATAAAAATGAGTGTTTTTTTTTCCTGTCATGAATAGTTAACATATAGGAAAACAGAAAAAATCTTAACACGTTAATGACAGTTTTGGATTTTTCGAATGAATATAACAAAGTCTCCATATTGGCAAAGCCTGTTGCCTCATTTTATTTTGGTATTTTTGAGAAAAAAATGAGCATCCCCCTATTTCATGTTACGTTTAGTGATCTACAGGTTGTAAAGTGTTTGTGATTGTTTTGAGAGCTTCTTATATCACCTTCTAATTTTTTGATGTTTTATTTGTAATTTAAGATTTTGCCAGTGAGTTTTGTTGAAAGATACATAGACATTTTATAATGTACCTGGAAAGATGGTGACACTATTGAAAACTTGATGTTTTGAATTATTACAACTGTTTAAGAAAAATGATTCAGCTTAATTTTAAGTGGTTTGATATTTTGCGCTCTGGTGAAATAATTTTTTAACAATACATAGGATCAGAATTTAAGTTTCAGAACATTTATTTAAGAATTGATTCAAAAATGGCGATCGTTTTTTCCTCCTTTAGATGTTATCCTTTATGTATGCCCATTTGGCGTTCTTCCATCAAGGATATGATCTATTTAGTGAACTTGGGCCCTATATGAAGGATCTTGGTGCACAGGTAATGTACTGTACTTCTTGTTTTTGTGTTATATGCCAATATCTGTATTTTTTTTAAGTGTTTATGTTTGACATTTTCATTTCAGGTATACAGTAAAATAATTTAATATGTTAGTATGTATATACTGCACAATGATCATCACTGTATAAATCTAGTTAACATCTACCTTACATAGTTATACATTTTTTTTTCTGATGAGAACTTTTACGATGTACTCTCTTAGCAACTTTCACATATATAATACAATATTATTAACTATAGATACCATGTTGTCTTTGACATCCCCAGGAGTCGTTTATTTTACAGCTGGAAGTTTTGCACCTTTTGACCTTCATTTCCCATTTTGCCCACCCCCAAAACCCACTGCTAGCAACCTCCAATCTGTTCTTTCTATGAATTCTATTTCTTTTTTTAATTCCACTTATCAGTTCATTGCGATCACACAGTAGTTGTCTTTCTCTGTCTGACTTACTTAACTTAGTGTTATCCCTCAGGATCCATCCATGTTGCAAAAGGCAGCCTTCCCCTTTTTTTATGGGTGAATAATATGCATGGTATATTTATACTACATTTTTGAATTCGTCTATTGATGGACACTTAGGCTACTTTCATATCTTGGGTAAGTAATGCTTCAGTGAATGTGGGTATGCAGATCCCTTTTCGAGTTAGTGTCTTCATTTCCTTCAGATAAATGCCCATGAGTGGAATTGCTGGATCATATTGCAGTTCTCTTTTTATTTTTTTGAGGAACCTCCATACTGTTTTTAATAGTGGCCGCACCAATTTCATTCTCATCATCAGTACACAAGGGTTCCCTTTTCTCCACATCCTTGACAATCTTGTCTTTGATGACAACCATTCTAACAGATGTGAGGGGATATCTCATTGTGGTTTTAATTTAGAAGTCCTTCACGATTAGTGACTTTTGGTCCATTGTTTGCCATCTGTGTGTTCTCCATGGGAAAATGTCTATTTAGGTCCTCTCCTCATTTTTTAATTGGATTTTTTTTGTTGTTGTTGTTGTTGTTGCATTGTCTTGAGTTCTTTATATATTTTAGATATTAACCTCTTATGAAATATATGATTTGTAAATATCTTGTGCCATTTGGTAGGTTGCATTTTCATTTTGATGATGGTTTCATTTGCTGTGCAGAAACTTTTTAGTTTGATGTAGTTTGAATTGTTTGTTTTGTTGTCTTTGTTCTAGTACCTGTATTTTGAAAGAGATTAAGCAAATTGGGAAATTTGACATTTAGTTTATTTAGTGTAGAAGATTGGTGTTTTTATAGCAGATTTATGTGAGTCCAGTGTGTAACCAAAAATGAGATTAAAGTTAAAGAATATGTTGTAGATAGTTATATAAGGGTACTGAGAAGAAGAATTTTAAAACAAAGTGTTTGTTTTACAGTATACATAGCTGGATTTATTTTTTTGTTTCTTACATTTGGATTATTGAGTTACTGTCCTAATTGGTATTTTATTTTAGTTATAACTCTTTTTTTAATTTTCAAAGATATTTGCATTTTGCTATTTTGAATAATAAAATTTTATTTTAAACATATTTTTTTATTTATTTGGCTGCCCTGGGCTTTAGTTGTGGCAGGCATATGGGATCTAGTTCCCTAACCAGGGATCAGATCTGGCCCCCTGCATTGGGAGCATGGAGTCCCAGCCACTGGACCACCAGGGAGGTCCCTGAATAATAGTAAAGTTTAGAATTTTAAGATTAAAGAGCTCTAGGTAACTTTTTTCATTTTATACACACGTAGGTAGGCTGCAGTCCATGGGGTCATGAAGAGTCAGACACGACTGAGTGACTTCACTTTCCCTTTTCACTTTCATGCATTGGAGAAGGAAATGGCAACCCACTCCAGTGTTCTTGCCCAGAGAATCCCAGGGACAGCGGAACCTGGTGGGCTGCCGTCTGTGGGGTCGCACAGAGTCGGACACGACTGAAGCGACTTAGCAGCAGCAGCAGCAGACAGGCACGAATTATATATAAGAATATTATAGAAATTTAGTTATGTCCAAATTATTTTTGATTATCTGATCGGAACTTCAGGCTTCCCTGATGGCTCAGTGGTAAAAGTCTACCTGCCAATGTAGGAGACACAGTTTCGATCCCTGGGCTGGGAAGATCCAGTGGAGAAGGAAATGGTAACCCACTTGTGTATTCTTGCCTGGGAAATCCCATAGACAGAAGAGCCTGATGGGCTTCAGTCCATGGGGTTGCAAAAGAGTCGGACACAACTGAGCAACTAAGCAACAATAGCAACAATCAGAATTTCATGCTAAATCTGTTCCCAGACATTCTATTTTGTTGACTGGTGGGTTTTCTGGATTTCTATCAATTTTCAATTGGTTTTCTTTGCCAAAATGGTTCAGATTACTTTTTGAGGAAAGGAATTAAGGATGAAAAATAGAGTTTAGAGAAATGGGGAAAAAGTAAGAGCATAAAGATAATTGCATTCATTGACCAAAAATAAATACAGTGCATGCATGTGTGTGTGTTTGTGTGTGTTGGGCTGTTGTGGGGGAAAGGTGGTGTGTAAGGTATATGTCACGAATCATAGAATTGCTCTTCCCTGCCTCTACAGAACTTAATCTGCTGGAAGAAAATAACAAGTTACCACACTATTAATCTCTGTGCTAAGTGCCCTATCTGGGTTTATAAATTGAGATTAGATTTTGTTTGCATGTGATAGAAAACCACAAACAGTAGGAGCTTGAAACAGGATAGAATTTTATTGCTTTTATGTAAAATCAGAGGTCTAGTATAGTGCTCACTTAATCTGTAGGGACCCAGGCTTATTATATCTTTGGATTTTGCCTAATGGTTCAGAGTGGTTTATCAGGCTTTAGCCATCATATCCAAATTGTAGCCAATAGGGTGGAGGGAAAAAGAAAGATTTGTTCCTTCTCTTTCAGCGTAGTTCCCAGGGATTGTATATGTCACTTCTGCATATGTTCCATTGTCCCACTGCTGCTGCTGCTGCCAAGTCACTTCAGTCATGTCCGACTCTATGCGACCCCATAGAACGGCAGCCCACCAGGCTCCCCCGTCTCTGGGATTCTCCAGGCAAGAACAGTGGAGTGGGTTGCCATTTCCTTCTCCAATGCATGAAAGTGGAAAGTGAAAGTGAAGTCGCTCAGTCGTGTCCGACTCTTAGTGGCCCCATGGATTGCAGCCTACCAGGCTCCTCTGTCCTTGGGATCTTCCAGGCAAGAGTACTGGAGTGGGTCGCCATTGCCTTCTCCCAGATTGTCCCACTAGCTTCAAGGAAAGCTGAGAAATAGTGTTAATGCCGGTAACCATGTTAACCTACTAGAATTTGGGGATTTTGTTGTTAAGAAAGGAAGAGAGAATGGATATGGGAGATAGATAGCTGTCTCCACCACATATGTTACTGCAACATATAAGTAGTATATCCAACCCAGATTTGGGAAGAAGACAGGACCTTCCTAGGCCCTTGGTGTTGTGTGTTAGTTGCTCAGTTGTGTCCAACTCTGCTACCCATGGACTGTAGCCCACCAGGCCCCAGGCCCCTCAACTACTACTTGAAAGTCCATGGAATTCTCCAGACAAGAATACTGGAGTGGGTTGCCATTCCCTTCTTGAGGGGATCTTTCCGACCCAGGGATTGAACCCGGGTCTCTTGCACTGTGGGCAGATTCTTTACCATCTGAGCCACCAGGGAACTGGTGGCACTCCTCTAGGTACTACTGACATCTTAGCAAACATTAGATTTTACCCTCATCTTACATTAAGTATAATATCAAGAAATGCATTGGATTGTAATTGACTGGTGTCAATAATTGTATATTTTAACATTTATTAATTTCAGTTCTGCACTTTTTACCCTCCTAGGTCTCAAGTAATTTTGCACATCCCTGAGAAGCATCTAAACTCTAGTGCCTATAGTGTTTGGCCTGGTTGGAGGTGCCAGTTTATGGTATCTGGAACTAGGGTCATGGCAGTAGGGGTGGAGATAAGTAGATAGACTTGAGGAATATGTAGTCAATTCGAGAGTGGAGGGACATGAGAAGTTTAAATGTATTTAGTTTGGGAATAGGACATCTAAGTGGATATATCTAGAATTCAAGAGAGAGAAACATTAAAACAATCAATAGTATATACTTGCTAATTGCAGTCACAGGAGTGTGTGAATTGAAGCAAGGAGTTAACAGATGTTTCAAAAACATGAACCTATTTTAAAAAAGATAAGTGACCAAGCACCATGCCTAATACTTTTAATTTTGAAAATTAAGGTCAAGGTCCACAAGTGTGCTGTTTAGTCACGTCAGTTGTGTCCGACTCTGTGTGACCCCACAGACAGAAGCCCAACAGGCTCCTTTGTCCCTGGGATTCTCCAGGCAAGAACACTGGAGTGGGTTGCCATTTCCTTCTCCAATGCATGACAGTGAAAAGTGAAAGTGAAGTCGCTCAGTTGTGTCCGACTCTTAGCGACCCCATGGACTACAGCCCACCAGGCTCCTCCATCCATGGGGTTCTCCAGGCAAGAGTACTGGAGTGGGTTGCCATTGCGATAAAAGAGAATTTGACTTGGGACAGATCCCTCAAAATGACCTACTTTTAAGAAATGGCTAGGTAAGAGGGCTCCATGAGAACATTGATGGGAGAGAGGTGGAAAACCAGGAGACCATAGTAGCAAAAGACAAGGAAAGAGTGTCTTAAAAAAATGTGGGTGGTTGTCAGTTCAATGACTGGAAGGAAGGTCGAGTAAACCTAGGGCTGAGAATTGCCTCTTAGATTTAGCAACAAGAAGGTTATTTGTTACTTCTGTCAGAGTTGAGGGTCTAAGAGGTAAAAGCTAAATTACCTTGGATAGATGAATATGATATGGGCAAGTGGAGAACAGGGAGAATTTTTTAAGAAGTATTGTGAAGGAAAGAGAGAAAGAAGTTGGTAACTAGAGAGGAGTGTGGGTTTTAGAATGATTTTATTTAGGGTTTTATTCTATTTATTAAATTTGCACAAATTTAAAACAAGAGGGAATGGGAAAATTTGAAAAGCAGAAGTATTAAAATTTGAGGTGGTAGGCGTGGATGAAATTCAGAACATAAGTACAGGATTGGGGGCACCTGGTTAGTTATAGGAGTCTATTAACCTCATATGTGCAATACTAATAGAAACACGGGACACATGCTGCTTTGCTCCAGTTCTCTTCCTGATTCAGTATCCATCCCCTAGAAGAAAGGACTGCCCGCCTTTGTATCTCTCCAATTCATTCGTCCTCCAACACTTCACTGTGTTGAGAGGTACCTTTTTCTTTATATGTTTGCTCCAACAGAGGGAGAGGAATTTTCTCTCTTTTCTGCTGCAGTAGCGGTGGAGTGGGGTACAATTGAAAAATTTACTACCAATTTGACAATTTACTACCATCACTGGCATTGTATTACTGGTGTGGAAGGTGCCTGCATGCAAGTTTTTAAATATCAGTTTGAATCTTGGAAGTGCCTTCTACTGCAGTTCAGCCTGAATGTACGAAAAATATTTATATGTCATTCAGTTAAAGACTGTAAAACCAGGGTATAATGATTATTTCACTCATCAACTATAAGAAACCATCGAGGATGAACAGTTTCTTAGTGCAGCATTGCCCATTAAATCAGTGTGACCTGTCACTATGGTGTGTATGCCTTAGGTCCAAAAGTGGAGTAGTATAGTTGCCGTCTACATAAAGTATTTTGTAGTAGTGATAGTTCTGTGTCCATATATTTTCTTTTGGTTCTTTATTATTATTCAGTGATATTAAGATTCTGTGGCCAGAATTAGTCTCCTGTAGGGAAAAAAAAAAACATTTGTGATAGAGAGTCAATAAACATCACATAGTCTTTTAAGAAGGCCTTTTTCAGTTTTGTTTTTAAAGGATATCAATGAAAGCATCTTTCTCCATAGTTTGTTGATATTGACATATATAGTCATTTATCACACTTTAGTCAGTTCAAGGTGATGGGTGTTCAAAGATGAAATGACATACATCACTGTTTAGAATGGTAGACACACCTAATGGAATATTTTATTTATTTTCTTTTGAAAATTTTATTTTGTCTTGGGGTGTAGCTGATTAACAATGTTGTAATAATTTCAGGTGAACAGTGAAGGGACTCAGCCATATGCATACACGTATCCATTCTTCTTCAAACCTCCCTCCCGTACAGACTGCCACATAACATTGAGCAGAGTTCCATGTGTTATATATTAGGTCCTTGTTGGTTAATCATTTTAGATATATTTTAAATATATTTAAATACAGCAGTGTGTACATGTCCATCCAAAACCCCCTAACTATCCCTTCCCCTGAAAATAAGTTCATTTTCTAACTTTATGAGTCTCTTGGAGTATTTTAAACCTAATTGTTTGTTACTCCAGCAAAGAGGAATTCAGGAAACTAGTACTTTTGTAATAATACTGGAAATTAGGTATTTCTCTTCTGATGGAAGGAACAAGAATGAAATGGGATTTTATGATTTCATAAGTTTAAAAATTTTTTTTAAAGAAAAATTGATGATTTTATACCTTGACCTAAGGAGTGACTTCTTTCCTGTTTTATTCTACTCCACTCTATTCTATTTTCTTTCTCTTTTATCTGTTGAGTTATTTTTTTCTACCTTTTAGATTTTATTATAATACTAGGAAGCCAGCTTGAAAGCATCATGCATCTTGAATGATTGGAAGTGTCTGTTATATTGAACTTCTGAGTGCCAGCACACACTAAATTAGCTGCCAGATTTTGCTATTTGGGGGAAAAAAAAATCACCAGTATATCTTCTTTCTGTCTTTGATAGTAACTGCTAGAATTGCTGGGCATATCAGCTGGCCACTTAATCTAGAGTCATTCTCCTTAATTCAAGGAGTGAACTCGTTATCATTGTTGTACCCTTAGGCAAGGCCACCTGTCACAATTGCTTGACATGTAATTGTTCTCAGAAACATTTTCCCTAGCGGAGTTTTAGACATTCTCAAAGAGGATATGAAACCAGAAAAAAAAGAACTTTCATTTTATGGTTGTAGCCAAAATGCCTTTTTAGGTAAACCTAAGTTGACTGACTTATTTGGAATATGATTTTTGAAAAGTAATTGTATCTTTCTTTTTCAACTTTTAAGTCTCTCTTATTTACTCTTTATTTTCTTTTGCAGTTGGATCGACTGGTTGTAGATGCAGCAAAAGAGAAAAGAGAAATGGAGCAAAAACATTCCACCATTCAACAAAAGGTACTTGAGGGGAGAAGTTAGAGGAGATTAATTCCTTTTTTACACAATTTTTTGGTTATTGGTTTCAGCAAGTATCACATTGAAATAAATCCTTTGAATTGCCTTAATAATTAAATTGTATAGATGAATTCCTCCTTTTTTTGTAATCCATAAAATATTTTTCCAGTGCTGAGGTATGTATTTTATTATTATTTTATATAAAAATATTTGAGAGCCATGCTCTTGAACAAGTTTATAAAAACGTCAGTCCCTTAGGGCCTTAATGATTTAAAAGTGGCCCTTGCGTGCTAAGTCACTTCAGTTGTGTACAACTCTTTTCGACCCTATGGACTATAGCTTGCCAGGCTCCTCTATCCATGGAATTCTCCATGCTAGAATACTGGAGTGGGTTGCCATTTCCTTCTCCAGGGCATCGTCTTGACCCAGGGATCGAACCTGCGCCTCTTAGGTCTCCTGCATTGGCCAGTGGGTTCATCACCATGTGAGCCACCTGCGAAGGCCCTTAGTTAGAGTTTAAAATGCTGCTTATAGTTTCAGTTAGGATATCACCAGGGCTTCCCAGGTGGGGCAAGTGGTAAAGAACCCACCTGCCAATGCAGGAGACACAAGAGACATGGGTGTGATCCCTAGGTTAGGAAGATCCCCTGAAGGAGGGCACGGCAACCCACTCCAGTATTCTTGCCTGGAGAATTCCATGGGCAGAGGAGCCTGGCAGGCTACAGTCCATAGGGACGTAAAGAATCATACATGACTTAAGCGACCTAGCCTGCATGCACGCAAGATATCACCAAGCCCTGTAGAATGTGTGTGTGTGTGTGTGTGTATGTATGGAGGGTAGCAGTGGTTGATGGAGGGTAGGTGGAGGTGAACAGAAGTTGGAGAACACCGAAGCACGTGTGTGTGTGTGTGTGTGTGTGTGTGTGTGTGTGTGTGTGTGTGTTACTAGGAATTTCCAGCTGCAGTCACTCTAGGGCAACACTTACCCTCTCAAGTGATGCTGAAGTTTCACTTGCATTTCTTGTTAACTTACCTAAGCCTAGGTAAAGTAATATCTGAAAAATATGTATTTAAAAATGAAGATAAAAAAAAGATATAAATGTGAAACCAGGTTCTGTTTCTGTGTGCTAAAAGCTTGGAATATGATATATGTGGAACTCAGTATAATAGTATTTTATACAGTCATCAATGTGGTCTTTTTTTGTATGTGTAGTCATCTGAAAATAAAAGGATAGAACCGGCGGTTGAATGTGTGTAAAAAATATGTGAAAAGATGTCTTCTGTACTTACCTGGCAGAGCAATACCATGATTATGAGGGTGGTTTCCTCAAGGGGAGGCTTATCCATCCCTCTCCTGCAGTTTCCCCAAGTGTGGGAAACATGACTGCATAAATTTTGGTAGTGGGGGACTGCCATCACAACCTCCCTAAAAAGACAAAAAAGATGTCATCTTGTATTGCTTTAAGAAATCTATCCTTTTGGTACTGAGCAGTCAAATCAACTTTTGTTATAGTTTATTTAGAATTTAAAATGCCAGTAAACTAGATTTAATGTAGAAGATATCAGTGAAAAAAAAAGTGAAAGTGAAATCAGTAATACAAGTTAAATTTTTTTTTTGGTGATGGGTTGTTAATACTCAAAGACAAGCATTTTTTTTTTAAAGGGAAAGGTTTTTTACCAGATAATGTTTAATTATAGTCAGGTAAGGCTATAATTATAGTTATAGTCAGGTAAGACTGCCTCCATGTTTTATTTTGTTTAAAGTTGAATCACTTTTGAAAAGATTTTTAAGAATTGGGACCAATCATTTTTAATTAAAATGAGAGGTCATGATATTTAGAAGCATGTTTATTTGTTTAAACTGAATTATTTAATGAATATTATGCATCTTTTAATACTTTTCCCTAGTGTATGTCAGTGTCATTCTAAATGTCCAAGAGTAGTAGATTATTAAATCTGATTAATGAATTAGATTTTAAATAGTGGTCAGTTATTGTTTTCCTTAAAGAGAGTAATGCTGTTTTTGCTTATTATGAATACTTAATCTTTTTTTTTTTTTTGCCCTTAAATGCTGACCCAAGGCTGCATTACAGGTAAAAAAAGGAAAAGACCTAATCAAACTAAAAAGCAAGGAAAAGTATGTCTAATGTAATTATTTAGATTTTTTGGAATTGAAATCAATCAGTTGAAGAAACAATGGTGCCGTGCACATTCATGTACCTGCCTTTTGGATATGTGCACGCATTTCTGATAGATTTAGACCTAGGAATAAAATTGCTGGATTATAGCATGTGTGTATGTGTGTATATACGTTCAGTGTTAGTAGATAATGCTGTTATTTTTCAAAATGTTATACCATTCCTAGTAAGCAGGACTGTATGAGAGTTCCCGTTGCTCCTTGCCACCTCATCATATTATGAGAGTTTTCAATTTTTTGCCTATTTTGGTGGGTAGATATGGACATTTTGTGGTTTTAATTTATGCTTTAATCACTAATGACCTTCTCTGATGTCTGTTGGTCATTTGGATATCCTCCTTGTTAAACGTCTGTTAGTCTTTCTCCTATTTTTCCATCAGGTTGTCTAACTAGCTGTTGATCATATCCTCAAATATTCTAGACGTTAGTCCCCCTTTGGGGTGTATACATTTAAAATTTTCACATAGTTTTAAAAATATCTTTTCTGTTTGGTGCCTTTTGTGTCCTTCCCAACCCACTGGTACTGCTAAGTCACTTCAGTCTTGTCCGACTCTGTGACCCCATAGACAGCAGCCCACCAGGCTCCCCCATCCCTGGGATTCTCCAGGCAAGAACACTGGAGTGGGTTGCCATTTCCTTCTCCAATGCATGAAAGTGAAAAGTGAAAGTGAAGTCACTCAGTCGTGTCCGACTCTTAGTGACCCCATGGACTGCAGCCTACCAGGCTCCTCTGCCCATGGGATTTTCCAGGCAAGAGTACTGGAGTGGGGTGCCATTGCCTTCTCCGTTCCCAACCCAAGATCACAACAATATATCTCCTGTAAAATCTTGTGTTTGTGCATGCATGGTAGGTCGCTTCAGTTGTGTCTGACTCTTTGAGACTCTATGGACTGTAACCTGCCTGTCCATGGGAATTTCCTGGCAAGAATACTGCAGTGGGTTTTCATGCTCTCTTCACAATCCAGGGTTTGAGTCTGTGTCTTTGGCAGGAGGATTCTTCTTCCCACTAGCACCACCTGGGAAGCTTTGCTTTTTATATCTAGGCCTTTAAACAGTCTGTAATTGTGTGTGTGTGTGTGTGTGTGTGTGTTTGGGGAAGAATTAATATCTTTATTTTAAATGTCTTCCAGTCTGTAATTGTGTGTGTGTGTGTGTGTGTGTGTGTGTTTGGGGAAGAATTAATATCTTTATTTTAAATGTCTTCCAGTTCATGAGCCTTGAATATTTCTCTGTTCATTCGTTTTTTTAAATATCCTTCATAAAATTTCATTATTTTCTTTATCTTTTGGCAGGTGTATTTCTAGATACTTTTATTGGAAATGTTATTGTAAATGTTATCCTTTAAAAATATATTTTCTTACTGTTTACTTTGGTTGTATATTAGAATAAAATTTGATATTTGTGTGTTGATTTTTTAACCAGTAGTAGTCTTTTAAAGTTCTCTTTACTACTACTACTAATATACCTCTGAATTCTTTTGGATGTGTACAGTCACATCCTCTGCAAATAATCCTTTCCTTTTGGTTTATCTTGCTGGCTAGGACTTTCAAAATAATCTTGAATCAAAGTGCTTATAGTGGTCCTTCTTGTCTTGCTTGCAATTTCAAAAGGGAAAATTTCATTTGAGTCCCTTCATTGTCTTGACTTATATTCCTTGGGCTCCACACCAAAGCTTCAAGTTCTCCTGATAAGATAAGCTCCTGATGTTACAAAGAAATCTTTGGAATGTTGCCAAACTCAATTATATCTATTGCTGACTTAATTTTGTCAGCATAATTAAATAAATTATAGCTCCAAATAAATTTTAAATGAAGGAATTAAAATTTCCCTGATTTTTTTCCCCCAAAGTAAAAGCAGAAAGAAATGTAGCAGTTTATTTACAGATTATTTCATTTGATTATTTTGGATGATCATGTCCTTCACGATTAAGTTTTGAGATATATCAGCAGTGTTTGCGTGTAATTCTGAAGTGTGCCTAGTTCCTTTTCCCATAATCATGGACTCTCAGATTTAGAAAGATCTTAGGTGATTATCACTCTGCTTCTCCTCCAGTGCAGAACCCCTGCATTCCAGTTTTCTTGGCAGATGGTCATCCAGCCTCTACCAAAATCTTTCTCAAGATGGAAAGTCTACTCCTCTCTAATAGTATAGCATTCTAATTTTGCTTATTGGTCCAGAAGTAATTTTGAAGTTTCAAGACTGCTTTTTAGAATTTTCAATTTTGAGATCACAATGATTTTTCAGTTTTGTTGAAATTAGTTTGGAAATTCACCAGGAAATATTTTAAATATAGAATTTCTGATTTTAAAATTTAGTGGCTCCTTGGAGGAAAAATCAAAGTTTGAATTGCATTCAAGTGAAAACTAGAATGGTTAGATGATTGAAGATGACTATGAGTGATTTTATAATCCTTATAAAAAAGTGAGCTCGGAATGCCTACTTCACACTGTGGTACTTCTTCTTTGCAAAAATAAACTTTTTGTAATTCTTTTTTTGAACCCCCAAATAGTGGAGTTATTGTTCCTACCAAAAACAGTATAACAATATAAAACTACCCTAATAGTAATATATTTAGAAAACAGTGGTAGATTTAACTAATCCCAAGTAGAAATACGTATATTCCTTTAAAAAATTGTTAGCAGACACATCAATATTGGGATTAAATGAAAACATTTAAAACAACACCCATAGAATATCACGTTGTTCCCTTTGTCTATTTTTATACATATTATTTTGTTCTTTTAATCACAGTGTGTACAATTTATTTATCCAGGTTATATAATTTATAAAATTTTTATATTTGCTTTTCTCTTTTAATGTGTATTCTGTATAGTCATTTGTGTTATTGCATAATAGTCCACTGAATTACAATATGTTAATATGTTGAAGCATTTTTCTATTATTGAACATTTAGGTCTCCCCTTATGAATGTTGTTGATCTAGCTATTCTAATACAATGCTTTTCTACTGTTTGAGCTGTTTCTCTAGGATAGATTTGTCTAGGAAAATCAGTAAAAACCATACAAACTTTTTAATGTGTTATTTTGTTTAGGATTTCTCCAATGATGATTCTAAGCTAGAATATAACGTAGATGCTGCAAATGGCATTGTTATGGAAGGTTATCTGTTCAAACGTGCCAGCAATGCCTTCAAAACTTGGAACAGGTAATATATTTCAAACACCAGTCTTGCTCTTTCCATATCCTCAGTTTTCTGACTTCTCTATGGTTTAGTGACTCTGTCCTTGATAATTCTCTAACTTCACAGTCCTTAGTAACTTTTCTGAACTCTGTGTATAGGAGATAAGTTGCCCCTCTAGAAATAAGGCCTTAAGAAGGAAGTGAAAAATAATACTAGCAAATCTAAATTCTAAAATTTAAGCAAAGTTTAAATTGGGAAGCAAGGAAAATTTTTATAATGCTTGGTTTGTAATGACTAGGTTGCTACAATGAATAAGTTTTTAAATGTGCGCTTCCTCCTATATTTATGAAATAGGTCTGATTGCAAGTTATATATTGATTATAATGGATGAATAAGACAAGTGGGCTGTTTTTCCTTTTTTAGGTTCCTCCTTTATATGTATGTTTATGTACATATTTACTTAATTTTGGCTTGTGAATCTTTTAAGTGAGGTGATCCTGGTTTTTTGATCTTTTCAGTAACTTTAACCAGGCTTTTTAGAATAATGGGATGAGTTTTATATGTGAAGTGTATGTGGCAGCTGGTGCTCCTTTTTTGTTAACTTGATGCCTACTGAAAAATGTTTTTTTCTAAGCTGATTTTTAAAAATAAATGTTGATCAAGTAAATATCTTTTAAATGAATGTATAAAATATTTTATTATATTTCTCATGTATTAATAAAGTGAAATCATTTCAGACATGAAGGCAAAAGGAAAGAGTGATTGTCTCTGGATCATCTTTCTGAATAGCAGTGATTAGTCTTTTATTCAAGGATCTGTCTCTTATACACATCTTGTTGTGTTATATTTGAAGTAATTGTTCTTTACCTGAGAATGAATATAAATGGGAAAGAATGGTGATTGTATTTGATATTAAGTTTCTTTGAGTGATGTAGGACTTTAAAAATAATACATAAATATAGGAGGATCTACTCAGATGGCCTGGTTAAGAAAGAAGGTTTTAACTATTGTAAAGTAAAAATGTAAAATTGAAGTTTTGTTTTCTAAACTGTGAGAATTAAGCCAATAATCTTTTAAGCATTTCCTGGCAAATTTCCCTGGCCAGAGTAGGAAATTAATACAAGAAATAGTGTAATTGTCAAATTTTTTTAATAAAGAGTTTTCAACCAGTACAGTTTCATGAGGTAATGTTAGAATTGAATTTTAACCTTCAGATTTCAAAACAACCTTCTTAAAATTTAACACAGTGAAAATACAATAAATCCATAAAAACCATACCATTACGTTAAGAAGAAATGAAATGAATTTCCATGGAGTACTCTTAATCAGAAATGCTCGCACACTTCAAAATGAAGCACAATAAGTGTTAGTAGAAAATTACATTCCCATTTAGGACAACAGAAGAAAATTAATTGATTCAAGCATGGATCTTTTTGTTTTTATATGTTTCATGAATTTTATTAATTGGCATAGACATTAAACCATAACGAAAATCAAGTAGCAAATAGCTATTAAATTCTCAATTGCAGATATGTTACCTACCATTTGCCAAGTAAGAATGATAGTAACTTTGAAAATGAGGCCACCTTTTAAAGGAGATGCCATTTCTATATGGTAGGATAACAGTTATTGATTAAAATCATAGATTATAGTTAACACCCTGATATTTAGTAAAGAAAATGGAAGCGCAGGGACATGCTTGCTTATTCAAGGTCACATACTTGGTTTGTGACAAAACTGACGCTGAAAACCTGGTGTTTTAGGAAACTTGCTATGAAAATTCCAAACAATCTGTATTTGATAAGATAAGATACAGCTTTGGTAAAAACAACAACAATAGTTTCTAAACTATTTTTAAAAACTTTCCTAGTGCATTTGCATTATTAGGAATAAATTATGGATAGCAAATTATTCATTTTCATATACCTTTAAAGAATATTTTGATGAAAAGCACTAATTAAAAGCAGACTTGTAAATAATATAGCATATAAACATATAAAACTCTTCAAAG
>SJYT01004495.1:221200-277848 GCA_006410635.1 Cephalophus harveyi | reverse complement strand
ACAGAGGATGAGATCTGTCTCGTATACACATCTAGATGTGTATAAGAGACAGAAATAATATAGCATATAAACATATAAAACTCTTCAAAGACAGAAGTCAAAAACCTTTTAACAAAAGTCTTTAAGTATTTTATAGGTTATAGGTCAATAACTATAAAAGGGAGAAGAAAGAGAAGTCTCTTATATGTTACTTAGAATTCTCTTCTGCTTTTCAATTTTAAAAATTTGGAATGTATCTAAAAATTTTTTTTTATGTGAGGTTACCAAAAATCTAGTCTCAGGAAATATTTGCAGATATTTTCCTTTTCCCTATATATGACCTCAGACTCTTTCCTACTTGTCTAGTTAGTTCTCTGTCCTGCTTAATTTAATATATTTTATTAGCCTCAATAAAAGACTGTGTATTTGTGATATTTGTGCTTTAACTACAAAAATCCAGGAATTCAACTGTCCAAGCATACAGATTTTTTTCTGCCCACTTTTTTTTTTTTTTTTTTTAAAGATTGTTTGTGGAGTAGTTTTAGGAAACATACTTTCTTGTAGTCACTCTGAGAGGTTTCAGTCATCTGATGGCAAATTTGTTATTGTCTATAGCTTTATGGAATAGAAGCACACATATTTAAGAGTCAACTTTTAAAAAAAGATCTTCCTGAGAGAAATGTGAATTTGACTAGGAATTTCCAGTTAGTTTTAAAACCTGATGCTGTATTTCATAAAATCTAAGTGTATTTTGAAAGCATCATTCTGTAATCTGAAATTTAACCAAAGAGATGGTATTTTTATGTGGTATGATTGAAATGGTGTAAGAAGTGAAACGTTTTATGTCTTAGGTGAATTGTTGAGCTTGTTTCTGGTTGGTTTCAGATTTCTAATTTGTAGTGTCTCTTAAGATTTTTTTAATGTCTGTAATATATATTTTTTGAAAATGTGATATCTACACAGTAGTCTTTCCAGGCCATCTTAGTGTGGCAACTTCATTTCAAGCTCAAGTCAGAGCTAGATGGATTTTAACACTATGCTCAGTCTTTGTTAAGCTGGAAAATGTAGCTAAAAGCATAAAATGCATTATACAGTATCTTAAAGCGAAGTATTCTGTTTCTAGTACAGATACAAATAAGAAGTGTAACATAGATTAAAGGTAAACTACTTACATGTGGCCTTAGAGTGTCTGCTATCATTTGATGAAAGAGGGTGAGCCGGTGGGAGGAGCTTTTCATGTTGAAATGTTCTCCTTTGTTTCAGGTTTAGGTAGACAAGCTGTAGTGATTGTTTCCTTTAATTTTTTAAGATGAGGAAAGCTACTATTTGTATTTTAGTTTTAGAGCTATAACCATAGAGGTAGATAACTCCCAATGATAGTAGAGTGTGCAAATATTCTCAAGAATAGTAGACTGTACAGAATTTTCTCTGCCATAATGCTTTGAAGAATATTTTGAACATTTATAAAATATTAGCCTTTCAAATTCCGAAGAGTTGGAATTAGTTGTATAAATGCATATATATAGTATATCAGCAAAATTCAACAGATACTTTTGATTCTTTTGTTAGGTTGTGAGCTTAAGCTGGTTCCTTTAATTCTTGCTTTATTTTCATATCATGCTAGTCCTTTGCTTATTTTGCACATTTGCGTTTTCATTCTTTTACCACCTTTCCCTTATGTTTTAATCCTGCCCCATTTTTTCACATGACAGGAAAAAGCCCGATCATATCAGGTACCAAATGGCTTCCTTCCCCTCACCCCTGCCTTACTCCAACTTCCTCTTTGGCACGAGAAAGCTCGTAATTAACCTGCATTTCAGTTGGATTACTTGCAATGGATATAAAGTCTCTTTATGTGTTAAACTGAGAAGAAAATGTAAACATCTTATTTGAGGAACAGAATTATACCTTTTCATTGCTTATATCCTCAGTTTGTTTTAATCTGGAAAGGAACATTTGATGTGTAAATAGTTGTCCAAAGAAGACATAGCTTCAGTAATACAAGTACTACAACTATGTATATATGTGTGTATGTGTACACACATGCACATATATATATACACACATATATACACGTATATATATACACATATATATATATATATGTAGGTATGTATTTTTTAGGGGAAATAAGCTAGTAAATGCTTTTTAAATTTTTGAAATAGTAATTAGGTATTAGTATCTTTGGGAATCACCTTGTTAATTATGTTTAAAGGAAACATTGCCAATTCCTAGCTTTTTTGTTTGTTTTACCACTTTGGTCTTTTTCCTTGTGAAAACTAAATTGAATTTTAAATAAAGGAACATATATATGTTCAAGCTTTTAATTTTAAGATGTGTATAAGAGACAGTTTTAAAGGAGATGCCATTTCTATGCTCTTTTTTTTTTAATGGTAAAGGAGGGCAGATAGTACCATAAGACATACTAAATTTGGCAATTAAAATTTTTTTCTACCCAGGATAGTTGCGATATTTTTCACTCAAAATTAAGATGAATTCATAGTGTCTTGCATTTATAATATAAACAAAAATTGATGATGAGAAAAAGTTCCTCATAAGCAGATAAATGGCAGGGGAACTAAGTTTCAGAAATATAAATGATCTATAAAGTTAATAATCAAACAGAATCTAACAAAAAAAACCATAAGTTTTTATCTAGTATTTTGTTTTTTGTATTTAGAGGCTATTATTCTAAGATTCAGCAGGTCAAAAGAAATTTACTTTCTGATGACCTCAGAAGCATGAAAAGTTTACCTGGATGCTTTTCCATTGTTCAATGAAATTCTTTGTAGTTTTTCATCAAATTATATTACTATATATAAAACTTAAGAATCTTTATTAATATAGTTTACTTCAAATGATTTTTTAATTAATACTTTAATCAATATCAGAGATTGTTTCCATTGCATGTCATCCCATGTGGCAGGGCTGCACCATTTTGTTTGTTTGGAGGTATTTCCTTTAACATTTCTAACCAACCATGTGTCCCAGAACAAAGAGACCCAGAAGTTCTTCCTTTTCTAGCCCATCTCTTGATGATTTGCATTTAGAGGCAACCTACTTGGTTTTTATCTAGATGCTTGTTTAACAGATCTGTATTTTAATGGTAAAGGTGAATGCCTTTTTAAATAGCAAGAAAACCTAACAATCTGTCTAGCTGAAAAATAGCAAAGCATCTAATCATTTTCTTAGCCTTGGAGAATTAACTTAAATTTTTTGAAATAGAAGTTCTAAACATGTCTAAATACAATTTTTAGTGCTTTGTATTAGTATCAATGAAAAGGTAGAATCTCTATCTGCTAATAGATTAATAACTAATGTTTACAATAGAAATCATCTCACATGTAACTAATTTTAAAATAATAACTCAAATATTGTTTTACCTTTCATGCTTGATGAGAATTTTTGCTTCCTTTTATGAATGGCTTTTGGCTGTGATTTTTTTTTTTTTAAGTCTTCAGGTCTTTTATTGTTTTAATAAATTAGAATTAGTAAATATGCCATACATAGGTTAGTTTTTTCTTCTAAAGAAGATTGCAAGTAAAATGCCAATTAATTTACAGTAATGAGCAGAACAATATAAATAATTGGGTGACTCATTTTTAGTAATAACTTTGATTTTTCTGCTAAGAAGTTTTTATATGAAAGTAAGGCCAAGTGAATTGGCGACAGTCTCCTATTTGATATCATTTCTAAAAGGATGATATGATTTTCTGTTTTGCTTTACAGATCAAATGCTTGTTGAATGGGGTGCACAAAGGTTGAAAACAAAGCACCATTTGTTTCAGTCTTTTATTGTATACAAATGAATAGTCTTATTTATAATATAAATTTATTTCTACTTTATAACAAGCAAATTATTTTGGGGGAAAGCTTTAGTTATTTTTGGGAAGCTCAAAAAGCTAAATTTTTATTTTTAAAAAAATTATTATTGGTAATGGCACAAAGTATAACAACTTTTGTTATGAATAATCAGTTGGTTTACCAGAAAAAGTTTAAGGTAGGTGTTTTGTTAAGTAATTAAGTGAAAACCCATTGAATCCTCCACTTCAGTTTTTATTTGTTCCTCTTGGTATAGCATTGAAGTTCATAAATATGTATGTGTGCAAAATTATCATTTGTTAGTTTTATGTTTGGATATGTATAAAAGGACTCAGGAGGGGAAAGTATCAACATTGTTTCCTGAATTCTTAATTCCTATCTTTGAGATGGATTGTTCTGTGTTTCAGGATTACTACTTTTATTTCTTCACATGTTTCTTTTTCCATTTGTGAGACAGGAAATCTCTAATACTGTTTTGGTGCTAAAGGAAAGGTTGTGTTTGAGAAATATCACCTTAGGGCCAAAAGTGGTAATAGAGAAGGGTTAACAATTACATTAAAATACAAGCTTGAATTAATTTAAATAGAAACTTCTAAATTTGTTAATATTGTTTTTATATATTTGTTTTCTTGAGCCTGATTTTAAGAGTGAGGTATTTTCATTTAATGGAAAGGTATAATGAGAATATATGTGACTTGATAATATTAAAGATAATTAGAGAAAAGAACTATTAGTTAATTGATGATTTGATTTTTACCTAATTAACCTTTATGAATAATATGTTCAACTGTAAATTTCAAATACCCACCTACTTTCATCCTGAGATGACACAATGTGAAATTTTACTTGTAGGTTCTATGGTAGCAGGTTTATTCCATAAAATTCTTTACCTATTCAGTTCATGTTTCTTTCTACCCTGATAAGCTTGGTTTTGAGTTTCTATTTTTATTAAGTACTAAAAAATGATTTGAAAAATTCTCATTTTCTTCGATATTTTAAGAAGCATGTATAAGCTTTTTCTTTCAGTTATTAAAACTAGACTCATGAAAGGCTTCTTTTTTGGAGGAGAGTGGCTTTTATTATATGTGAGGGGATCAGGAGAAAAATCGATTTGAAAGAAAATGGAAGAAAATTAACAAGAAGCTAACATTTATTGAGTACCTGCTAATTAACTGTGAAGTGTTGCACTAAGTTTATATGAACTATTTCATTGAATTCTTATACAGCAGTTTTATGAGGCAGATAAAATTAACAGGGCATAATTACCTTTATACGGAATTAGTTATATCTATATTGATAACTCCTATTTCTGATCTAAAATAAGATAAATATAAACCTTTAAAATTAGACCATTTATTCCAAGTACTGTTTTTAAGTATGTTTTTATAGGTAGTGATATTTAAAGCCTAGGTTGATAAATACGGGAGTTTTGTTTCCTGGTTGTAGGATAATCCCACTGTGGTGGTGGAGGATCTCAGGCTCTGCACAGTGAAACACTGTGAGGACATAGAACGACGATTCTGCTTTGAGGTGGTCTCTCCAACAAAGTGAGTGGTTCTAAAGAATTTGAGAGTTGTTTTTGTGTTTCTATAGCTTGTCTTAAAGAACTTTCCAGAATACAGAAAGATTTGTTACAGTTGTGACTATAACAGCTAAAGAGGAAAAAAGTGTTCTCAAATTAAATTTGAATTATGAATGATTACACACATATTAATGATTACAAGTCAGATATTTATGTAACCTTTACGCAGTATCATAGTCCTTAAATTCTGATGATTACTATAGCTATATGGAAACATTTTAACTGTCAAGGTAATGAGCTGAAGTCATATATCAGATAAATTTCTTTGATAACTTATTATTTCATATGTCTACCCAATGAAAAATATTAATGTTATTTTATGTGGCAAATTTAAAGTTTTCTTTTTAATACACAGAATAAGTGATTTGTTTTCAGTAGGTAATTTATTTCATTGACCTCTTGATTTCTTTACGAATATACTACCTAAAGATAGTGAAATAAAACCTTTTAACACAGTATTTTTTGTTAGAAAATTATTATATAGCAAAGTTGATAAAAAATAAACCTTATTTTTTGAGTTAATTTAGTGTCTGAGAAAATAATGTTATTTCCTTTTAGAAGTTGTATGCTTCAGGCAGATTCAGAAAAGCTGCGCCAGGCATGGATTAAGGCTGTTCAGACCAGTATTGCTACTGCTTACAGAGAGAAGGGTGATGAATCAGAGGTTAGTAAACAGTACTGCAATACAAAGTGATATTTTGCCAAAGTTTTTAATTTTAATTGCAACATTGCATGATTATAACATTCTTTTTTTATGGAGGATGATTTTTTTGTATTGAAATGGGTTTTATTTTTAAATTATGCATTTAGTTTCTTGTCTATTTCTCTTTTCTTTTAATTCCAATATTTCAGTGTATGTTTAATCCAGTATTTGAATATGTGTCTCAGGTATTCTGATGCAAGTATTTTTCCTCAAATATTTTATTAATCTAATAAAACAGGAAATGTGAAAGGTAAACACTAAAACTAGGTGAAGAGCAAAAAAAAGGAAAGCTCATATTTTTTAATTGAAATCTCCCTGGAGGAGATAAGCTGAGTATAGAGTCTGGGGTTGTAGTCTGGTGTTAGCTACCCAGTAAGTTTACAGACTCTTTTGAGCAAGGCCTGGAGAGGGCAATGGCACCCCACTCCAGTACTCTTGCCTGGAGAATCCCATGGAGGGAGGAGCCTGGTAGGCTGCAGTCCATGGAGTCGCTGAGTCGGACACGACTGAGCGACTTCACTTTGAGCAAGGCCATGAGTGAGTCTTAAGAAATGAAAAATATCTTTATTCTATCCTCACATTTGTTAGTTTGGTTAAGTGTGGAATTTTTAGGTTGGTAGTGATTATTCTTAAGAATTTTAATGGCAGTGTTTTCTTGTTTCCAGAGTTGCTGTTGGAATCTTTCTTATTACCAATCTTTAATATTCCTCCTCTCCAGTTTCTTTGTTTTCTTTTTCTGAAATTTTTGGACTGGTCTTATGATTCTCTTTTGTGTGTATGTGTGTGTGTGTGTGTGTGTGTGTTTTGCTCTGCAATCTGGGAGATTTTACCAGTTAGTCTTCCAAGCCTTCTATTGAATATTCCAGTTGTGCTAGCACATATTTAATTTCAAAGAGTTTCTTTTTGTTTACTGAATGTTTATATACATAAACCTGTTCTTTTTTCATGTATGCAGTATTAGATTTGTGTTTCTTAATCTTGACTGCACAGTATGATAATACAGGAAGTTTTAAAAAATCCCAGTGCTTAGGTACCATCCCAGAACAGTTGAATGGAGTTGGGGCCCAGGCATCAATATTTTTAAAAGCTTTCTACTAATAAGTGATTTCTCTGTTCAAGCAGTGTTGGGAACCATTTTATTAGGGGCTTTCCTTGGCTATCTTGTTATCTGCTCATGGTTGCAAGTGCTGTAAGAACATAGGACTTTGTTGATGGTGAGCTTCACCAAAGTGTGGACCATTTGTTGAGAAACAATTTGAGTTAGGATCTTTGGAGTCTTTGCAGCTAAGATTCCCCAGAGAAGACTCACTGTTCTCCTGTGTAGAGGTAAAGGACTGGCTGGGAGTTAATTGCTGGGGAATCCACCATTCAGTCGGAGAAGGCAATGGCACCCCACTCCAGTACTCTTGCCTGGAAAATCCCATGGACGGAGGAGCCTGGTAGGCTATAGTCCATGGAGTCGCTAAGAGTCAGACACGACTGAGCGACCTTCACTTTCTCTTTTCACCTTCATGCATTGGAGAAGGAAATGGCAACCCACTCCAGTGTTCTTGCCTAGAGAATCCCAGGGACGGGGTAGCCTGGTGGGCTGCCGTCTATGGGGTTGCACAGAGTTGGACACGACTGAAGCCACTTAGCAGCAGCAGCAGCCAGCATTCAGTTATGTATACGTTCATTTAATCCTGTGCTTACCTCTTTTTAGGTAAATGCCTTCTAGTCACTTTCTGTTTTCTTTCTCAGTGAATGAACCTCTTGTCATTTGTATGTCTTTGTAGAGAACAGTCCACTAATGGCAGCATTGGGGAGGGGACCTTTGATCTAACTTCTTCTTAATAATTTCTCCTACTTTTCATCCCCACTTCCAAGATTAACTGGTACAAATCCTTGAGCCTTTTGTCTATTATGTGATGTAAATTGATGAACTCTTAGATTTTTCTTACTATTTCCTTAGATTTTGCCTTGGTCTACTCTGTTACCATTCATCCAGCCACTTTGCAGCTCCCCGAATTTTATTGCTCTTATTTTCTTTTCTGTTATCCATATTCTTGTGGATAAATGTTTTTTTCTTTTTTTAATTAAAAAACCTTAAGTTTCTAAAGTTCAATTCAGTTCAGTCACTTAGTCATATCCGACTCTTTGCGACCCCATGAACTGCAGCACGCCAGTCCTCCCTATCCATCACCAACTCCCAGAGTCCACCTAAACCCAAGTCCATTGAGTCAGTGATGCCATCCATCCATCTCATCCTCTGTCGTCCTCTTCTCCTCCTGCCCTCAATCTTTCCCAGCAGTAGGGTTATTTCAAAAGAGTCAGCTCTTTGCATCAGGTGGCCAAAGTATTGGAGTTTCAGCTTCAACATCAGTCCTTCCAATGAACACTCAGGACTGATCTCCTTTAGGATGGACTGGTTGGATTGCCTTGCAGTCCAAGGGACTCTCAAGAGTCTTCTTCAACACCACAGTTCAAAAGCATCAATTCTTTGGTGCTCAGCTTTCTTTATAGTCCAACTCAAACATCCATACATGACCACTGGAGAAACCATAGCCTTGGCTAGATGGATCTCTGTTGCCAAAGTAGCTTTTTAATATGCTATGTAGATTGGTCTTAACTTTCCTTCCAAGGAGTTCAGTTCAGTTCAGTCGCTAAGTCGTGTCCGACTCTTTGCGACCCCATGAATCGCAGCACGCCAGGCCTCCCTGTCCATCACCAACTCCCGGAGTTCACTCAGACTCACATCCATCGAATCCAGTCCTGTGGCCACTGCTGAGTTTTCCAAATTTTCTGGCATATAGAGTACAAAACTTTCACAGCATCATCTTTCAAGATTTGAAATAGCTCAACTGGAATTCCATCACCTCTGCTAGCTTTGTTCGTAGTGATGTTTCCTAAGGCCCACTTGACTTCACATTCCAGGACGTCTGTCTCTAGGTGAGTGATCACACCATCGTAGTTAATCTGGGTTATGAAGATCTTTTTTGTACAGTTCTTCTGTGTATTCTTGCCACCTCTTCTTAATATCTTCTGCTTCTGTTACGTCCCTACTGTGTCTGTCTTTTATTGAGCCCATCTTTGCCTGAAATGTTCCCTTGGTATCTTTAATTTTCTTGAAGAGATCTCTAGTCTTTCCCATTCTATTGTTTTCCTCTATTTGTTTGCATTGACCGCTGAGGAAGGCTGACAGAATGTGGTCCACTGGAGAAGGGAATGGAAAACCACTTCAGTATTCTTGCCTTGAGAACCTCATGAACAGTATGAAAAGGCAAAAAGATAGGACACTGATAGATGAACTCCCCAGGTCAGTAGGTGCCACTGGTGCCACTCCAATATGCTACTGGAGATCCATGGAAAAATAACTCCAGAAAGAATGAAGGGATGGAGCCAAAGCTAAAACAGCACCCAGTTGTGGATAGGACTGGTGATAGAAGCAAGGTTCGATGCTGTGAGAGCAATATTGCATAGGAACCTGGAATGTTAGGTCCATGAATCAAGGCAAATTGGAAGTGGTCAAACAGGAGATGGCAAGAGTGAACATCGACATTCTAAGAATCAGCGAACTAAAATGGACTGGAATGGGTGAATTTAACTCAGAAGACCATTATATCTACTACTGTGGGCAGGAATCCCTCAGAAGAAATGGAGTAGCCATGATAGTCAACAAAAGAGTCCAAAATGCAGTACTTGGATGCAGTCTCAAAAATGACAGAATGATCTCTGTTCGTTTCCAAGGCAAACTGTTCAATATCACAGTAATCCAAGCTTATGCCCCAACCAGTAACACTGAAGAAGCTGAAGTTGAATGGTTCTATGAAGGCCTACAAGACCTTCTAGAACTAACACCCCAAAAAGATGTCCTTTTCATTATAGGGGACTGGAATGCAAAAACAGGAAGTCAAGAAACACCTGGAGTAACAGGCAAATTTGGCCTTGGAGTACAGAATGAATCAGGGCAAAGGCTAATAGTGTTTTGTCAAGAGAACACACTGGTCATAGCAAACACCCTCTTCCAACAACAGAAGAGAAGACACTGCACATGGACATCACCAGATGGTCAACGCCGACATCAGATTGATTATATCTTTGCAGCCAAAGATGGAGAAGCTCTGTAGAGTCAGCAAAAACAAGACTGGGAGGTGACTGCGGCTCAGTTCATGAACTCTTTAATGCCAAATTCAGACTGAAATTGAAGAAAGTGGGGAAGACCACTAGACCATTCAGGTATGACCTAAATCAAATCCCTTATGAGTATACAGATCTGATAGAGTGCCTGATGAACTATGGACGGAGGTTCGTGACATTGTACGGGAGACAGGAATCAAGACCATCCCCAAGGAAAAGAAATTCAAAAAAGCAAAATGGCTGTTTGAGGAGGCCTTACAGATAGCTGTGAAAAGAAGAGAAGTGAAAAGCAGTGGAGAAAACAAAAGATATACCCATTTGAATGCAGAGTTCCAAAGAATAGCAGGGAGAGATAAGAAAGCCTTCCTCAGCAATCAATGCAAAGAAATAGAGGAAAACAATAGAATGGGAGAGTTTCTAAAGTAGATTACAGATATCATGTCATTCCACACTAAATAGTAATTTCTTAATATCGTCTGTAACTCAGTCTATTCAGATATCTCCAGTTATCCTAAAAATGTCTTTTACAACCTGTTTTACAAAGTAGGATCTTTTTTGTGACTAGGCATTGCATCTAGTCCAATGTTCCTTGTCTTTCAATCTAGAACAGTTCCTTCTTTTTTTTTCCCCATGACAGTGACTTGCTGAAAAGGTTAGACTTTCTGTTCCAGGAGAATTCCTTGTCGTAGATTATAACATAGGTGATGTGTATACTTCATGTTGCAATGAGAGAAATACAGTATTGTTACCCTACCATTGCTAATGCTAAAATCTTCTTTGTGAAGATAAAGGAGACGTGTGGATTAGGGAGATGACAGTGTGATCCCTGCATTGTCATGGTACATTTCCTTTCTTGTTCCCAGTCTGTTAATACTTCATTGCTTTGTATTACAAACCTACTTTGTCTTACTTTAACCCTAGAAAGTCTAGGCCCCATCAACCATTCATTTAATAGTTTGTAGCTGAATTTGTAATTTTATTGGGAATTGCAAAATGATGATTTTCTAATTCTTTTCCCATATCCATTTATTAACTTGCATTCTTATGTGAAATATAGATTTTCTTTATCAGTGGAGCTATTTAGTTAGTTTAATAAGAGATGCTTAAATTTTTGCTTTTAATTACCACATTTGGTTGATTTATTAGCTACCTGAAGTGGGGACAGATAAATGTTTTGGGGGATATCATTATAAACTCCCGGATTTTTAAAAACACAATGGGTCCCCATTAATGGTGGTAATTACTCTTTTTTCACATTCAAATTATCACATCTTTGTCCAATAAGGACTCAGGTGATGCCTTGAAAAATTTCTCTAGTTTTTAGCGGAGTTGTGAGAGGGAACACATTTAGATGTGTATCCAGATCATATTGCTGAAGAAGCTAGTGGATTGCTGAAATGCCTGTGTTAGCAGAATCGTACACAGAAATCGTAGGGATTACAGGAAAAATAGAGATAGGGCCAAACTAAAACCTACCTAAGTTTGTAACTTGAATAATTTTAGAAACTTTAAAATCTCAATAAAAATATTAGCACAGTTGAATTCCTGATAAATAAACACTGTACTATAGAGGACAGGTAGGACTTACCTTTAAAAATTGGTGAAGAGAGCTTAAAGGAAGGGCACAGAAGGGTTGAGGCTTTGGCGACATGTGCAAACCACATAACTATCAGAGAGAATGGTGTAGTGAACACTTTCAAGTCATAGCATGTGGCCAAAATGAGCCAAGAAGAGTGAAGGATGGGTGTCATTTCCAGTCCTGTATTCCTTGAGGTGTCTAGCCCAGGTTCTCCTGTGTTACTGTACTTTGCTTTCAGCTTCTCTAATTTGGTGTAAAAGCATTAGCTAATGAAGGAATACTGAGAGTGAACCAGCGTGACTTGTGCATTGACATCCTTTTTCTGTATGATAATTGCTTATAAGCTAATTCACATCATGAAATACGGTTTATTAACATAGGTTTTATTTCTTTTTTAAAATTTTAAAGTAATCTATAACTTACAGAGACGTTCCAAGTAATGCAAAAAATATTCCCCTGAACTATTTCAGGGTAAGCAGCTAATATATGCTACACCACCCATTATTAATTTAGTGAGTTCTTCCCACAACTAGGACATTTCTCCTGTATAATCATAATCAAGAAATGAGCATTGGTACATTACTACCATTTAATTCTCAAATGTCAAGTTTTAATAGTTGTCCCAGTAATGTTCTTTACAGCATAAAGATCCAGTCTAGAAGCACAGGTTTCTTTTAGTTGTCATGATTCTTCAGTTTCCTTCAGTTTTGGTAATCAGTTCAGTTCAGTCGCTCAGTCGTGTCTGACTCTTTGCGACCCCATGAATCGCAGCACGCCAGGCCTCCCTGTCCATCACCAACTCCTGGAGTTCACTCAGACTCACGTCCATTGAGTCAGTGATGTCATCCAGCCATCTCATCCTCTGTCGTCCCCTTCTCCTCCTGCCCCCAATCCCTCCCAGCATCAGAATCTTTTCCCATGAGTCAACTCTTTGCATGAGGTGGCCAAAGTATTGGAATTTCAGCTTTAGCATCATTCCTTTCAAAGAAATCCCAGGGCTGATCTCCTTCAGAATGGACTGGTTGGATCTCCTGTAGTCCAAGGGACTCTCAAGAGTCTTCTCCAACACCACAGTTCAAAAGCATCAATTCTTCGGCGCTCAGCCTTCTTCATAGTCCAACTCTCACATCCATACATGACCACTGGAAAAACCATAGCCTTGACTAGACGGACCTTAGTCGGCAAAGTAACGTCTCTGCTTTTGAATATGCTATCTAGGTTGGTCATAACTTTTCTTCAAGGAGTAAGCGTCTTTTAATTTCATGGCTGCAGTCACCATCTGCAGTGATTTTGGAGCCCCCCCAAAATAAAGTCTGACACTGTTTCCACTGTTTCTCCATCTATTTTGACCTTCTTGACCTTGATTGTATTGAAGATTGCAAACTTTTGTAGAATATCCCTCATTGTTGATATGTTTGCTTACAAAGTTGTGCACTGTTGGTAGGAATATTATATAAATGATGCTGTGTTCTTCTCACTGCATCTTCTCAGGTGGCCTGAGATTTTGATTTGTCCTGTTTTTGGTGATGTTAACTTTGATCACTTGATTAAGGTAATACATGCTAGACATCTCTACTGAAATACTGTCTTTGTAATAGTATTTTGTATGTATGGGGAGTATGTACTTTGAGACTATGTAAATATTCTTTCTTATTCAAACTTTAATTTTTAAATTTAATTATATGAGGATACAACCCTGTTTTATTCAATGTATCATGATTCCTTACTATCATTTGTTTTGTTGCTCAAATTGACTCATTTCTCTAGTGGAGCCCTGGATTCTGTAACCTTTTGACGTTTCCCCAACAATCTTGAAGTTCTTCCCTACCTTCTAGCATGATGAGATGTCCTGAGTTCATCTTCTTGTACTTTCTCTGCACCAGCCTTGAAATCAGCAGTTTCTCCAAAGTACACTAGTTCTTTTGGGTAGAGAATAGTTTTTAGAAAGCAAGATAAGGGAATATACATGTGCATATATACATTTACATCTTTACTGCTTTATAAATCTATTTATATTAAAACCATTAGGGCGCCTGTTGTCATCTCCGGTCCTAATGTAATACAACAGGGTTTGTTCTAAAACTTTCTCCCTTTTCATATAAATAACTCCTTTCTCTGAAGTAAGAAATCTGACTTCCCTTTATTTTTAGCAGCTTTGCTTGTATGCTCAGTCTCTCTGTTGTGACCAGTATGCTTTCTCTGCTGCCATTTCCCACCTGCCAGACTAACACCTCATAACAGGTGGCACCTCGTACCAGGAACCACTTGGTGGTTCCTCTCTGTCTTCGCCTCTCGTTTCCTTTGTTAGACTGTCTCCCTATGCAGAAACCCTTCTTCTCCTGCTTGGAAACCAACAGCCTGCATGGGGTCACTCTCATCTGAGGGTATGCTCCTCACCCAGTGCAGTCCTCTCTGTAATGCCATATCCCCACACTTTTCTGTGCTTAGCCACACTTAGCAGCTATTGAGTTGAGTTTTAAAGAAGGGCAAAATTATATTTGTGTGAATTCTGTTCTAAAATACTGGCTTATTAAAGTTGAAGTGTTTTAACACCAAAAGACTTTTTAGGCCATATATTTATTTGCGTAGGATCCCCAAACTCCGTTTTTGTACTTGGTCATTATTGGTATAGTCTTTGTTGTGCACTTAAAAAATTAATTTTTTGCTTATCTGCCACCTTTTGCTTTTCTCCTGGTTTCTCATGAGCTTTTAGACATTGTACGTTATATTGTTGATTCACTCTGTAATTATAATTATGCAGTTGATCTGTTCTTTAGTAAAAGGCCATACCATTTTCAGTAACTCACTGCAGTAATTGAAACAACTTGCTTGCAGTTCATTGAATACCTTTGAAAAACTTGGTATAAAATAGTATTTATTTTATTCTTGAGTCTTAATAGTCTCATGCGTACTCTCTCTGTCTCTCATCCTGCATGCTCAATTCCTGTTCCTCTTTCTCTTTGCCTTTTTATCATGTGCATACAATCATTGTCTCAAGTTATTTTTTATTATTAATGTGTTTCTCTGTATAAGACTAAAGGCCGATTGATGGCAGATCCTGTATGTTTTCATTCTTGAACCCCCATTGTTTAGAACAGTGTCCTTCTTAGGCCCATTATAGGCCTTCAGATTGTTGATTGGCAGCTTTTGTTTGGAGCATGTAGTGTGCAATGTAGTATTACAATCCTTTTTTTTTTTTTTTTTTTAAATCTTAATTCTTTTAGAAGCTGGATAAGAAATCATCTCCATCCACAGGGAGCCTGGATTCTGGAAATGAGTCAAAAGATAAGCTATTAAAAGGAGAAAGTGCGTTGCAGCGAGTCCAGTGTATACCTGGGAATGCCAGCTGTTGTGACTGTGGTCTGGCAGACCCACGGTGGGCCAGCATCAACCTGGGCATCACCCTGTGTATTGAGTGTTCTGGGATTCATCGGTGAGTAGGCCCACCTTGGGTGAGAGACTTCTTTTGGTTAAACACACGTAAATTTTTGTATCCCAATGGTTAGAGGACTTTCCCTCCTGCCTAATTTGGCTGCCAGTTTGTGTCTTTCTACCTTTTATGAAGTGGATAAAATTCTGGTTTGTGAAGTGATTTTGAGGACTTTGATTCACCATTAACCAGAAGATCTGTCCATATTTATGTATATGTTGAGGGCTATATTAGAGACTATGTCACATTAAGATAGAAAAATAACTTGTATAATGTGCAAATAGAGATTTGAAAGTTTTATGTATTGATGCAGTCTTTTCTTTTTCCAACTTAGGAGTCTTGGAGTTCATTTCTCAAAAGTGCGATCTTTAACTTTGGATACCTGGGAGCCTGAACTTTTAAAGGTAAAATAAATATTTGCTTTAAAATAACCAATACAATATTGTAAAGTAATTCGCCTCCAATTAAAATAAATAACTTTAAATTTAAAAAATAAAATATTTTATGTTTTCACATAAAAGTCAAGATTTTTAAAATTTATTTATTCTTTTGCCACTTGGCTATGCAGGATCTTAGTTCCCCAACAAGGAATCAAACCTGTGCCCTCTGCAGTGGAAGGGCGGAGTCCTAACCACTGGACCACCAGGGAATCCCCAAAAGTCAATATTTTAGAATCTAGATTTGCAAATATATGAGTTTCTCAATGCCAACAGTTAATTAAATTGTATTGGAATATATCTGATGTGATTTTGGCAAATCTGGTGTTTTCTTACTGTTTTTTTTAAGTTGCTAAGCTTAAGTAGCACTCTTAATTGTATGCCAGTTCACTTTTTTAAGGAAACTAGCACCCTTGCATTTTTATGTTTTCTCAGAAATTAGATTCTGTGCCTTAATTTTAATATTTTGTAATTATATAAATTCTTACTAAGAATATGAGATATTGTCATAGTGAGCTGTGTAACAGATTGGTATATCATGTTATTATGGCACTATTTTAGCATCAGTTCAGTCGCTCAGTCATGTCCGACTCTATGTGGATTTAGCATAGGCACATTTGAAAATTTACATTTGTCAGGGGTGGTAGTCATCAAACTAAGACATCCTTTTTCACTGTGTAAGAATTCATATCTATGAAAGTGTCATAAGTAATTTTAGATCACAACTGGGTTTTTAATAAGTGAAAGTAAAAGTTGCCCAGTCATGTCCAGCTCTTTGAGACCCCATGGACTATACAGTCCATGGAATTCTCCAGGCCGGAATACTGGAGTGGGTAGCCTTACCCTTTTCCAGGGCATCTACCCAACTCAGGGATTGAACACAAGTCTCTCGCATTGCAGGCAGATTCTTTACCAGTTGAGCCACCAGGGAAGCCCAAGAATATTGGAATGGGTAGCCTATACCTTCTCCAGATCTTCCCAACCCAGGAATCAAACTGGGGTCTCCTGCATTGCTGGCGGATTCTTAACCATTTGAGCTACCAGGAAGCCCAAGACTTTCAAAATTTATACTGATTAATAGTGTATCCATTTTAATTCCCACTGTTTAGTTTACATATTGTAAAAAATGTTAGCTTAAAGGTTGTGGTGTATTCTACATTTATTTCTGTCTGAAAATTTTGTTTCTTAATTTGTATTTTTAATCCATAGATAAACTCATAATCCTTTCAGTTATAAAAAAGTTTTCTTTGTGGAATTATCGTGTAAACCTCTAAATGGAAGTGATAAGTTGGCTTGTATGATAGAGCCCTATGTCTATACAGTCTATAAATTGATATGAATTCAAAGAAGTAAGTGGGGGGTGGGAGCTAGAAATCTAATTTCTGCATCAAATGTGGGTAGATATGAACTCAGTGGATTCATTTTAGAAATTTTGGTTGAATCACAGCTGTCTGATACTTTTAAAAAAATATTAAAGCAATATTTAGAAATGTAAATAAAATCTAAGGAGAAAATGTGTGTGTGTGTGTTAATCATTCAGTTACGTCTGAATCTTTGCGACCCCATGGACTGTAGCCTGCCAGGCTCCTCTCTCCATGGGATTCTCCAGGCAAGAGTACTGGAGTGGGTTGCCATTTCCTTCTCCAGTAGATCTTCCCTACCCAGAAATTGAACCTGGGTCGCCTGCATTTCAGGCAGATTCTTTACTGTCTGAGCCACCAGGGAAGCCTGAGGAGAAAATAGTTTGCTTCAGTTCTGAGTTGTTTAAAACTTAACCTATTTGGACTTAGGCTTCTTTTTTTCGGTTAACTTAGCTGATGTTGTGAGTTTATAGCCTTGTGCTAACCATAGCGTAGGGATAGAAGTCTGGTAGAATATGTGTGAGGAGAAACCCTGTCTTAAAGAGTAGTAATCTTCTAAGGGAGGTATTCTGGTAAAAAATGGAAAAATGCTCATAATGCTCTCAGTCCTCACTTCATTTTAACTTTCAGCATCATTGTGATACATGCATTTTCAGAACTTGCAAAGAATTAAGTATTTGTTTAAGGATTAATATAGTATTTTTTAGGAAATTATAGCTTATTTTCTATCTTTCTGCCAAACAGCTTATGTGTGAGTTGGGGAATGATGTTATAAATAGAGTTTATGAAGCTAATTTGGAAAAAATGGGAATAAAGAAACCACATCCAGGACAAAGGTACTATTTCAGTTGTGTTAAAATGTTACTTCATCCCCCCCATCTTAAATATAGCTATTATTTTATTTCCCTTTAATTGATAGGTAATATTGAAACAGAATGGTTCAGAGAGATCATTACTGCTTCAGTTAAAATGTGGCTGTTTCTATCTTGGGTTTGTTAATTAGATTGTATTTTATAGTCAGATAATAAATTATAATCTCTAGATGAGAGAGAAGCTTAAAAATTAAGGCTCTGCACAGGAATGTAAAACCTCTTACTAGCAAGTAAAGTAGACAAATTTTATTAGTTGCAGGCCTTTAAAAAGAGATAATCTGTTCATTAATGTCTCCAAGGGTCAAGTTTCTATACCTACAATGAATAATTTTTGCATTTTTGACTTTGTTTAGCAAATACTTGTTAATCACATATTTCCTACATCGCATTTTTATATTGAAGGATTACAGTTGAAAAGGGTGACTTCTGGTAAGGGAGAGTACTTACCTAATTGCTGTGTTTTAAGTTTTACTTCCAGTCCTGTTCATGGAGACTTATTGAATGAAGTGGCAAAGAGTGCCTTCAATGTGGATAATTAGTTTGGTTGTTCATGTTATTTTTAGTCTTTATGTTTATTTATATTAGATATTAAAACTTTGCCATAATCCTATATTTGACTATATCTTTATGATAATTAATACTTTTTAAAAGTTACTGCTCTCTAAACCAATACCATTTAAATCAGATTCTTATATTTGTGCAAAACCATGATTGTTTGTTATCTCAGACCTTGAGATATCCTATTTTAGCCAAAGACTTAGGCGTTTTAGAAAGATGTAAGTAGGAAAAGGTATAGAAGAAACTTGACAAGTTTTATAGTTGTATCATAAATCAAAAATTTTAAGTGTGATACTCTTTTTGGTCCCCTTTAAGTTAAAAATGCTGTGTTGTGTTAAAGTAGTTGTCTTATGAAAACTGATGGTCATGACTAGTGGTAATTCAGTGTGTGACATTATTTATTAGAGTAAAAATAGAATTGAAGTTAATTTCTGTAAATTTTAATAGTGTTTTGGTATTGTTTTCATTCTTTAAAAATCAACAGGAAATATGTGTAGAAATGAATGAGCATAGAAATTAAGAGAATAAGAATGCTATGTTAATACTTGTGACTTTTCAGTTGGTTGATGATTTATATTCATTTAAACATGAAATCATAGTTCATTAAATATTTGGAAGGAAAACATGTTGCAGAATGTTGTAAATACATAAAACGTTTTAACTAGTATTATGTTTAGTGACTTTCTTTGAAAAATTCAGTATGTAATGACTTCTTTTCACTATTGGTCATGCTAAGAGATTAAGCAGAACATCATGACGTTTTTATATATACCAACCAGACAGGAGAAAGAGGCGTATATCAGAGCAAAATATGTGGAGAGGAAATTTGTGGATAAATACTCTATGTCATCATCACCTCCTGAGCAGGAAAAAAAGATTCTCTCCAAAAGTTGTGAAGAAAAGAGGCTGAGCATTTCTAAACTTGGGCCAAGTGAACAAATTAGAGCATCTCCTCAGAGTTCAGGTATTACAGTTTATTTGTTGTTTGGATGTCACTTGCTTAATTTCTGAATTAGTAGCTGTTTTAGATTTTGTAAATGCTGAAAATACATCTTCTTCTATATATCCTAAGGAAAAATTGGATTTCTCTGTCTTTAAAATAGTTAAATATAAACAGTCTCCTAGTAATTCACATTCCTACATACAGTTGACCCTTGAAAAACTCTGGGATTGGGGTACCAACTCTCCACTCAGTTGAAAATTCACATGTAATTTTTAGTTGGCCCTCCATGTATGTGCTGCCTCCGTATCTGCTCTGCCGTTCCTCTGTATCACTGGTTCTGCATCCGTGAGTTCTACCAATCCCAGATCATGTGGTACTCTAGTATTTTGTACTGAAAAAAAGTCTGTGTATAGGTGGACCACGTAATTTAAACCTGTGTTGTTTAAGGGCCAACTGTAATGTATCTATTCTAGGGAATAAAACTGCTTAAAATGCAAGGGGAGATGGGAATTACAGATCTATCGTGCAAAAAGCCCTAAATATCTGATTAACCACCTAATATCCTTCCTGTTTCTTCCTCCTAAAATTTTCCCAATAACGTTTTTTCCTGCCCTCTTCCCTTCTTACGGCCTGCTTTGTGCTTTGCTAACTTGCATGTCCCCAGTGGTTGCTGTAAATAGCGACGAGGCCAGGCGGGAGTCTCTCTTCTGTCCTGATGAGCTAGATTCACTCTTCTCCTACTTTGATACTTCTTCAAAACTACGTAGTAGTAAGTACTACTCTTGTGGAGCATTCCAAGTCTGTGCCAGTGGTCATTGTGTGGTGTGGCCATTTCTCTAGATGTTACCCATTGTCTCAGAATTGCACATTGCTTACCGTCATACGATAAATCCACTCTTTACTATCCCTGACACACTCTGGGGTAATGAGAATGAGATATGTTACGACTCTGAAAATAACTTTATTACTAGGCTTCATGATTGATTCATATTATGATAAGTGAAGTGTACCAAAGAATTAAAATTGTGAAAAGTTTATTCTGGTGGTGGCTGAGTTCATGTTGATGTTTCAGAGTTCATTTTAAAATCTCGTTGTTTGTGGGACTTTTTTCTTAATGGTTCAAAACTTTAATCTCTAGCTGGTTTTTCTTTAAAACAGTCAAAAGTAATGACAGTGGGATTCAGCAGAGCTCTGATGATGGAAGAGAATC
The DNA here is from genome assembly GCA_006410635.1 of Cephalophus harveyi. NCBI lineage: Eukaryota > Metazoa > Chordata > Mammalia > Artiodactyla > Bovidae > Cephalophus > Cephalophus harveyi. Next base: position 257,256 of record SJYT01004495.1, on the reverse strand, counting down.
TTTACCCTCCACAGTGTCAGCCAATAGTTTATATGAACCTGGTGAGTTTGGTGAAATTCAGTGTTAAATGATACTGTTTGCTTAAAAATGCATGTGAAGTGTGAAATGCCAAGTCTGATTGAATAGTTTCTAAAGGAAGTGGTTAATCTTTTAGAAGGTACTAAGGGGAAGTTATACTGCTGAATGAGAAAGCAGCTATTTCTTTTCATATTTGGAAGTTCTTTCCTAGCTGTGTATTTTTCTAAGCCTCATGACATGTGCTGAAAGTAACTTGTCAGTAACTAAAGGTAATTTTTAATGCATGTGAACTGTATGTCTTAGTACCCGCTGTCTTTTGGGGGACTGTCTTTTTTCGTGTATAATTGCATATGTTTACTTTTGGCTGCACTGGGCCTTCATTGCTTTCTTTGCGTGGGCTTTCTTCTAGATGCGGTGAGTAGGGCCTGCTGTCTAGTTGAGGTGTGCAGGCTTCTCAGTGCATGGCTTCTCTTGCTGCAAAGCACAGGCTCTAGATCCAGCCGCTTGGGCTTTAGTAGTTGCAATCCGTGGGCTCTAGAGCAAGGCTCCGTAGTTGGGGCACGTGGGCATGTGTGCTTCTCAGCATGTGGAATCTCCCCAGACCAGGTGACCCCTGTCCCCTGCATTGGCAGGCGGATTCTTACCCTCCTTGTAAGAGGAAAGTCCCTGGCAGTCTTTTCTTGTCAGGAGAAAGAGATCAGCAAATCCACCCTCCATCCCACAATTAGGGATGCCCAGCCCCTCATCTCCCCCAAATAGGTTTTTCTTCTAACTTGTACTTTCCTCCTATATTCTCTCCTTTATGATTTCAGGAGTTTTGATTTTGCAGAATACTCAATAGAAAGCATTCTTTATGTTATTTGAACTGCTTGTACTGCAAATTGTGATGGTGTTGGACCATCCCAGGAATAAAGTGAGGTTTGGTCTAGTAGTGAAATTCTTTTGGGGTTGTTACTGCGTCTTCTGAGTCCCTAAGTCCAGGCTTATAGTCAGATACCTAATTTTAGTCTAATACAGAGTAGTCTACCTACATGTCAGATACTGGCAAGATCACAGAGACCTGATGTACTAGTCAGTGTATTTAAAAGAGAAGGCGGCTGTGGGGAGTGATTAGTTTATAGGAAATAAGGTACCTTTGTGAAAATCTTACATCACAACTTCATACTGTTATACAAGTAAGAGTTTGATTTTTTAAAAATCTGTGGTAAGTTACATATAACATAAAAATTTATCATCTTAACCATTTTCAGGTGTACAGCTCCGTGGCATTAAGTTGATCACACTTTTGTGCTGCCATTCTCACCATCTATCTCCAGAATTCTTACCCTACAAAAAATAAGAAGCAGTGACTTCCCATTCTCTCCCTCCCTGCCAAGGGCTCATTTTTATTTATTTGTGTTTGTTTTTCAGAGGCAGAAAGGCAAGATTCTTCTGTGTTTCTTGACTCTAAACATCTTAATCCAGGACTCCAGCTTTATAGGGCTTCATATGAAAAAAATCTTCCTAAAATGGCTGAGGCTTTGGCTCACGGCGCAGATGTGAACTGGTCTAATTCCGAGGAAAACAAAGCAACACCACTTATTCAGGCTGTATTAGGGGTATGAATTTGTAAATTCAGGTTTTCAGTGGTAATAGAACATAAAAAATCATAATTCATTTTGAGCATAACTTTACACTATTGTTTGCTTTAAGAGGTGGATTGGAAAATAGAAGCAGCAGCTGGTAGTTATTTCTGAAATATTGCTTTGTGTAAGTTCAGTTTTTTTCTTCATGAAAGGGAATTCTAGTAATGAAAATAGTGGGTTTTGCTAGATTGCAGACTGCAAATAGAATCTCAGTTAGAAGTAGTTCTTGGGAAGAAAATAATATAATTTGTCATTTCTCTGCTTTTGCTGGGGGGCATTTTCTCTTTTGGGCTATTAGAGTAAAGTAAATACTCTGTTTTTAATAGAAATATATCGTCATTCACTTTTTGACCATTGTTGTCTTCTTTTTTCCTTCTAAGGGCTCTTTGGTTACCTGCGAGTTTCTCCTACAGAATGGTGCTAATGTGAACCAAAGAGATGTGCAGGGGCGAGGACCATTGCACCATGCCACTGTCTTGGGGCACACGGGGTAAACTATTGTGTTTATATATTTAAGTAGATTTTATTTGAAAAAATTAATTTGAAATAATTTTTTGCTCTTCGGTTAAGATCATTAGGTAGTTTGTAAGGTGATACTTTCTGTGATTTACATTGTCATGGTAGAACTTGAAATTTAAAAGTTTCGGAAAAAAATAGTTACTTTTCAATAAGTAACAATAATACTGTTGTTTGTCAATAAGAAAATTGACAGACTTACTTTGAATTTTACTAATTATTTATATAGATCTCTTAGAATTTAAAGCTGTCACTGAAATTGTGGCAGTTTTAAAAGACAATGTGTTTGTCTGTATTTATGCATATAAATACATACCGTATTTCTGTATTTATACATTATGTACGTAGGACACACATTTGGGGGAAATTGTGTAACTTTGTAAATTTTAGTTTTCCTACAAAGTAGTTAATTCTTATTTTGTGCTATTGATGTTGTGATTTCTGGACCAGTATTTAGATCTGCAGAACAATAAAGCCATATAATGGGCTTTCTGCTAGAGGGTACAAATAAACTCAAAATTTGGCCTTATATATTTGTATCAAAGGTCACTTTTTTAAAATAAAATACCTCAGGATCTGCAATTTTTATTACCTGGACAGGCAAGAAGTTGTCCTTTTTTAATATTTATTTATAACTAATCTTCTATTTTCATCCTAGCTTGTTTTCTCTCCCTCTGTTAGCAAGAAGATTCAGTTCAATAACTTTATCATAAAAACTCTTCTTTATAAAAGCTTATATTTAACTCATCCTTTTTATTTTCTTTTTAATCATGATTATTCCCATTTTACTTCATAGACTCAGTTTATCATTTTTTCATTTTTGTCAGTTTCTTGAAGTTATGAATATTTGCGAGGAATACAGCAGCAAGATTATTTCCCATTTGTTGCTATTGTATTAGCATTAATGTTTTATGATGTTAACATTGCCTTGGCTTCCTTCTTTTCCTCGATAATGACCTTGAGTACTTTTTATTTAAGTTTATAGGTATCTGTGTACACCTTTTTATAATATTCTTTGAGGGTAGGGGCCATAATTTATACATCCCACTATACTATGTATTGCCAGATTAAATGTGAAAATACCTTGAGATTTATAAAATGTTGATCATGGTAGATTTTTATTATTAGAGTCAATAGTCAATAAAATAAATCTTTGTAGAATGAATCAAGAATTTCCTAATGAAGATGTTATATCTTTAAATAGTGGTTTTTATTTTTTAAGGTGAATACTAATTTTTTTTTTAATTGGCAATATCAGGCAGGTATGTTTATTTCTAAAAAGAGGTGCCAATCAACATGCCACTGATGAAGAAGGGAAGGACCCTTTGAGTATAGCTGTGGAAGCAGCTAATGCTGATATAGTGACCTTGTAAGTGTTTTCACATGATTATTTCCCATACATTTTATTACTTATACAGGGTTTTAACATAGAGTTTCCTGTGTAGGTGTGAAATTTAAACTTGGTTATTTACTAGAAGCCATTTACTTTTCTAAGCACATTAAATGTATGAAGTATGTTACATACATGAAATTACTTGGTTCCCACCTCAACCCTATGAGGAAGATTTTATTATTACAGCCCCGTTTTATAAGGAAGCCAAGCTGCAGATAATTTGAGAAACTAGTAAATGGTGGAGCTGGAATTTGAAACCAAGAATTCTGTCTCTAAACCTGTGTGCTTAGCCACTTTTGTTTTACTTCCTGGCCAGTAGGAATAGAATATCAGTGACTTTTCTGAACTGGATTGTTTAACTGTCAGTACAATATTGGGGTGAGAGTTGGATTGGTTAGTAACAGGCAATTTTACTACTACCTCAAGAATTAGAGCATTCTAAGCAGGGAATGCAATTGCATTGATGTTAGTAACTTGCAGTTGCATTGCCTTTGTGCACTGATACTTAAGGGACCTATTTGTGATTATTTTTTAAAAAGAATTATTCACAAGAGTACTCTATTTTGAGGTAAAAAGATTTGTTTTGGAATGTTTGAATACAATTAATATGACCTGTTAAAGAACCTTGAGGTCTTTAATTTTCATCTTAGATCAAAGTTGTTCTTTACACTTGAAATCTAGGAATGTGGTTGTCACCTACCCTTTACCGTTATGTAGGAAGTCTCAAACATATGTTGTATGAATCACTTTTTCTTTCTATTCTGCATGAAGTCCATGATTGTTGGTTCTGTTAACTAAAGACGGTTCCATTTACACTACTGAATTTCATTCAGTTACAGAGGAACTCCCTTGACTATCTTGAACTCCAGAGCTCCCACTGAGAATTCTTGCCGTATATATCACGCCTCCCTGACCCCTGCCAAACTAAAAACAAAAAACCAAAAGAGAAAAATGTGTTTTCTCTGTACCTAGCTTCACTTCCTCACTGGAGGGTTTATTGTTATTATGGAGACTATTGTAGGAAAATTTAGATCTATTAAATCATTATAGACTTAACTTTGGAGAAAGCTAAGTGATTAAAAACAGGAGTGATACAGCGGAATTACATTAACCCTGGCTGCAGCTTCCCAGGCAGTTCTTATAGTAGTGGCCCTTCTTTCCCCAAAATATGTTCCCAAATTCTCTAAATTTTCTCATTTTGTTTTACTTGAGGCTGTCAGTTTCACTTAAAATTTATTGAAATAGGCAGCCTCTCTGAAAGGTTCAAATACCAAAAAGGGAGACTGACTTATCTTGCTATTATGAGTTCACACAATGGTTGAAAAAGGAAATGGCAGCAAATTGTGGTACTTTGAAGATAAGAAACAGCCTGTTTCAGATGCTGCAGTTGCCAGAGAGAGCATGTTAGAAGAAGGTGATGGAAGTCTGGGAGGGCAATGAGTATTTGGTGGCCTGAAGGACAGGCAAAAGAGTAGGAGAAGGGCATCACAGATAAGATTTGTGTTTCAAAATGTTGCTTGAAATTAGTAAGAAAACAAGAGGAAATTCACTAATTTTCTTAATCCAGTGCTATAGGTCTTCCTGCTGCCAGGTAAATAACCCAAAAAGAATATATAATCAATATGGTAACTGTGGGAAAATCTTAGTAGCCTATGTTCATTTATTATAATGTCTGTATGTCAGAATATATCCCAAGTATTTATAGATAACACATGCTATGTATACATTTGGAACTACCATACCTCAGGATGAACCAGATTGAATTTATGACAGGCTGTTGCTTCCATTTTATAGAAGCAATAATTTCAAAGGTTGGCAGTTAAAGTCTAACAGGTTGCATTAGAGTCAGGAATTCTGTGTGCCTGGAGGAAGCAAGCTGCTGGTGGTACTGCAAGGAACCTGCTTAAAACTGAAACTCAATTTTTAGAAATCTCTTATTGACTTCTGTCATGAGAATTGTTTACTTTGTATCTCAGATTGTTGGGTCTAATAAACTAAAAGTCCTTTTGTTTCAGGCCAAATAACTGGTAAAAGAAAAAATTACATGAGTACGTGTCTTTGTTGTATATAATTCAGTAGTTTATGAATATTTATATTGTATAACTTACCTAAAACATTCTTTAATTTTAGGTTACGTTTAGCAAGAATGAATGAAGAGATGCGGGAATCAGAAGGACTTTATGGACAGCCAGGTCAATATTCTACTAATAACCATACTGAAATGCAATATAAGAAATGCATCCAGGAATTTATCAGTTTACAATTGGAAGAGTCATAGTTCTTTAGCAAACTAAAAATACTATATAGAGTTTTTATAAATTACTTGTAAATTGTGAGTTGTTAGCTCTGTACTGTACTTACTGAATTCTTGGGAGTGGCTCACTCTTGAGCCTTTAAAACTCCATAACTACTCCTATTACAGTACTCATTTACTTGCTGTATTTAACTCTGGCTACTGACTTCTTTATCTGCTGTACAGATGTCTTCCATATACATTCCAGTGAGGTGAATGGAATGATAATGTATCTTTATACACTTAAAGCAGCACAACAGTCATTTTCTTTTTGGCTGTCAAGTGAATATAACAGAATTGCTTTCTTTTGGTTATTCAGGGAATTTCTATAAATTGTGTTCAGGGAAAAAAAAAAGACAAATCACTATGTGTTGACATATAAAAAGTCAGTATGGAAAATACCTAGAAAATGTTTATTGAATTAAGAGTTCTGTATTTGACCTAAAAATGAGTTAAAGGTTTAAAAATAAAGTTTACCAGTAGGTTAAAAAGTCCATAATGGGAATAGAGTTAGTTTAAAAGGTAGTGGGAAAAGGTCCAATTTTATCTTGTAGCTTTGCCCTAAGTAATTGTACAATATTTGTTGGATAAATGGAAGTATTTCAAGCAGCATTTTGTGAACTTGATGTCAAAGTAGATGTATTCTTATTAAGAGAAATCTCAACTCAGGATCAGCTCAACTCTCATTTTACGTAATTTTTGAGTCGAGATGTAAGAAAATTAAGAAATGCTGCTGATCAGATTTCGTTCTTTGATGAACACATCCTGATTAGACATTCTTCACAAAGAAGAGAGTAATTAGATCTCCAGTTTCATGAATTTGAGTATATGAATAAATAATTTATCTGTTCTAAATTCATATACATGCTGGTTAAAAATTTTAGGAATCCATGACTAAAATAATTGAGACTGTTCAGTTCTCAGTGAGTATGTTTAATTATTTTTCAATCAGTATTAATATTTTAAAAGTGGCTTGTAATACCATCTATCTTTCCTATTTAATTGTGTTTTGAAATTTCTGTACTTTGTGCTAGCTTTAGCCAGCATTTTTACTTTTATTTTTACTTTACTTTTATTTTAACCCGATTAATATATATATATAACTAAGACATATGGGACCATTCCTTTCTCAGAGGAGTGTATTTATTACTTTTGGGGTTTCTAATTTAAATAGGGAACAAGTAAGAACTTTGAGAATAGAGGCACTTCAGCTAGATACTTCTAATCTAGGGTGTCCCACTTTAATCCTATGGATCAAACAATATGACTGATTCATGATGTACCAAGATGTAAGAGTGCTGATAAAGGGTGAAGTCTCAGCATTAATTCTGAATTTCACCCATTTGTTTTAAACTTGAATGTTAGACTTTAAAAATGTTATAATTTTGTAACAGATATACTTAAGTATAAGGCCATTTTTGAGGCCTTTGTGTTTAAGCACTTTAAAATAAAAATTATTCAAAGAATATGACCTGATAGGCTAAGATAAGAGTGAATTTCAGGATTTTAGTTTAAACAGTTTTTTTTCCTTGACATTTTCAATGTAAATGTCTGGTCAGCTGCTCTTTCCTTAGGGTGTTTACTGATGAAGCTGCACCCAGCTGATTAGTCAGAAGGTGAGGGGGTGACTTTTCTCTGGAGGAGCTGGGACTTTGAAAGGACAGGTCCTCTTATGTTCTTGCAGCTTCTATTTCCATCTAAACTGTTGGTATTCTGCCCCTATCTGGAATCATTCAAATGGTTCTTTCAGTGTCATTTTAGGTATAAGTTTATGGGTATATACCTTCTGCTCTAGAGAAGGAAACGGCAACCCACTCCAGCATTCTTGCCTGGAGAAGTCCATGGACAGTGAAGCCTGGTGGGCTACGGTCCATGGGATCACAAAATCGGACACCACTGAGCACACAGCACAGCACCTTCTGCTCAACAGTAGAAAAATAAGAGTTTTCCAATTTATTTGAATGAAAATTTGAAGGGAAAAAAAGGCTTATTAAAAAAAAAAAAAGCTTTCCTGCTATAGCCAAATCTTAGTTTAGAGAAGATTTAAAAAGAAAGAGCAGAAGTCTGGAAATGGTACACCAACAGAATAAAATGGGATTCTCATTTGGTAATAACTAGATTTTAAATTCATTTAGGTGGTCTTGTATTTAAAGCAAAACAATTTTATACTTATACAGGTGACATGGTGAGATGGCTCAGCAGTTGCTCTCTGAGCCTTTTCCTTTATGAGTCTTTGGAGAGCAGATATTTTTGCTCAGGCGGCAGGTCTCTTTTCCTCTTTGCTTATCACTGTAAATTTCCCTCTCATGGATTTTGGTTGGTTGTTTTAGCTAGATCCTTTGTTGTTGTTGTTGCCTAGCAATAGATGGAAAACCTCAGAATTCTGGGTAATTTTAAAATGCAGGTATCTTCAGTCTTTTCATTATGAAGATCTCTTCCATTTAAAGACTCAGATATAGTCTTTGGGAATCATGGACCTGTTTCTAGGAAACTCCACTTTTGAACTTTCTGTCTACAACCCTAACGACCTGAGACTTTCTATTTTTTGCAATGTGACCCAAGAGCACACATTTCCTGAGGGGGAGATGTGTCCCTCCTTGTTGTCGGTTCCTACGACTCTTAGGTAGGTGGGTGCGTGCAGTATCACATCCTGCTCTCAACTGTTGGAAACTAGTTTGGTGGTTCCCATGGTCTCTGGCTCTATAACTCCTCTTGATTGTTGGCAGAGTTTCTCAACCAGTTGAAGATCACTGCTTTAGTGTACCACTACTAATTATGTGAGTATGTTGCTGGTGAAGCCTGATCATTGATCCAGTCAGTTACAGAAAGGAGCTGTGATCAGTCCAGAGGGGCAGGGTCATCCACTGATCACCTGGGAGCAGGGTCTCCCAGGCTGCCGTATCTTTGAGGGGAGTACATTTTAAGAGCAGAATTAGCAAAATCTTGGGTCATAGCTGCTGTTGCAGTGCTTATTCTGAATACCAAAAATCAAACACTATTTTAAACCATCCGTGGAAATATAGCAGTCCACATTTTAAAAACTCAGAACTGTCCAAGCACATAGAAGAGTTAGCTTGCTGAAGAGAATAGAATGTGATTAAGTAAATTAAAGAATTTAACTTAGTGTTTCAAATATTGGGTGGTTAGTTGTTTGTCGTTTATAATAAACTGTTAAATGTACTTATGAACTGTCCAGGGCAACATATTCTGGGTTATTGTTTATGTATTCCAGTGTAGACAAGTTATATTTGCCATGGGAAACATTCTGAATGATCAAAATTGTACTTAAAGAATGACATTGAAGTTCAATTTGTAGTTCAGTTTGTGTTAACTGTATTAAATATCTTAGCCACTATTGTTACGTCATGTTTGCTTTTTGACAACACATTTTGAGGCCTAAGAAAGGTATTATATTGATAGTCCCTTAATTAACATTTGGTTAGAAACTGAATATTAATGAAAAGTTTTGTGTATGTGTGTGAAGGTTAGACTTCCTTTTGTACTGTATTAACTCTTTTAAAATGTATTCAGTAAGTGAAACCAATGATTAGTGTAGCACCAACCCTTTCCTTCAAGGAAGCATTTAATTCAGTGAATAAAAAAATCTTATAATCTGTTTTGCATGGTACAATGGTTCTACTAAAATGTACTTGTGTAGTAGGTACTAGATAATTTAAAAACAAAAACTGGAAAACCACAAAAAGAAAAAAAAAATCCCACAGCTTGTTATACAAAATATGCATTGCTAATAGTAGAAGCCATATATTGCCATTGTACTGTTGTAATACTTAAGATTGACTGCTCATCTGGTGCTATCTGTAAGCTGTTTGGCATTAGCGTCTGCTAGGTCCTTTTTCCTATTTCTTCTTGAATGTATAATGTGTGCCTTTTAAGTTCCTTCTGGTGTTGAATGGTAAAATCAGTGTGGTATTTTTGTATTATAATCTGCACTTTACACTTTCTTGGAAAGTAAAGATTCCAGACTCTCCAGTTTAAATAGTATTTTTAAAATATTTATAATGTTTACAATAAATATTTTAAATATTTGAATTCAACATCTAAGAATAAGAAAAACTTTTAAATATTTTGTATGGTCTGTTAATTGATGTTTAATGTTCGTCTCTTAGTTTATTTTATATATTTTAGAATGCCTAAAAATGGTAATAGATTGTAGTTTTTCTTCTAATGTGGAGGTAAACTTTTATGAAATGAAACATGGGTGTAATTGGATTGTCTTACCAGTTTATTCCAGCATATCACCCTTTATTATTTTAGTTACAATAATATATGAGTTAGATGTTACTCTTAGCCAACCTATTAGGCTTCTTTTCTTACTGTATTTTTTCTTTTTAAAGTGATTGATTCAGGTCATGAGAAAATTTCCAGGGCTAAATGAAAAACTATATAGAGATTTTAATAACTTGCTTTTTACATTGACTAAATATTAAAAGCATTAAAAATTTTTTTATTGAAAATCTTGAGTTATGCTGTTAGACCTTTTTACTAGATCTTTATCCACTTTCCCCTGATTTTTTTTCTAATTCTCTAGCTTTTGGTATGACATCTATTGCCTCAAAAAATCTCACTTTTTAAAAGCTGACAAAACTTACTGCACTATTAACAACAGCTATAGCAATGAGTGTATAATAAGATGGATGCAAGGTGTCTTTTGGGGAATAATTATAAAACCATGCTTTAACAATAAACCAGTGTTTGACAGTCTAAATCTTGAAAACAGAATTATGACAAGCTTCTGTATAAAAGTAATATGTTTAATGAAGCATTCATGATGAATGAATTAACTTGAAAATAAGATTTCATTTTATATAAATCTTTTGTCCAAAGAATTAGCCTATATGTGTGTATATATTTAGTTTTTCATCACAAGAAAAACTAAAGATAGTCTTCAATCTGCTATAATATCAGTATCTATAATCTTCTCTACAAGCTTATTGTACGTATATACACATGTATTTCCTGGAGTAGGAAATGGCAGCCCACTCCAGTATTCTTGCCTGGAGAATCCCATAGACAGAGGAGCCAGGTGGGCTACAGTCCATGGGGTCACAAAGAGTCGGGCATGACTGAGCATATACAACCTACCAACATATGTATTATTCTAATTTAACAGATGTCTTTGATATTTAGTCCCCTTTTGTCATAGCATCCTTGCTCAAATGACCTACAGTAAATGAACTACTGACAAATGTGAAACTATGATTTTAAAGTCATTTTCTAGGCTTCATTATTTTTAAGCTTAGTAAAAAGTAGGTTAAGTACATTAGTTTTAGTTAAGCATTAAAGTTTGAATAAAGACTTTTTCACATATTATTTAAATTAAGTTTAGTTAAAATATAATATTAAAATTTCCCACCTGGTTATCAGTTTTGTCCTGTTACTTACTTGCATCCATCAGAAACATTAATATTTGTTTTTGATCTTTTCTTGGCCTTGATCAAAGGAAATATTTATTTAAAGAATGCCTTGTTATTATACCTCATTTAGGATGACTTTTATTTCTTGTGTGTTAATAAATGTATTTCTTTACTTGCTTTAAAACACTTGCATCTTTACTCTTTTCTAACTCTGAACTTTCCTCTGTGGCTGCATCTGAGGTGCTTTTTTCAGGTATAGTTTCTTTTTTTCTTCCATTATATACTTATTCAGCACTTACATTTAGTTGGTCTTTTTTCTTCAAAAAATGCTCATCTAAACAAAGTTTTATTATCATGAATTGTAAAATAGTTACTAGTCATAAAATGAATGTTGTTTATTAATACTTTTTATATAAATTTTTAAAAGTGTTCTTATTTTACTTTCATGCAGGTGATGAAACTTACCAGGACATTTTTCGTGATTTCTCCCAAATGGCATCCAATAATCCAGAGAAACTAAATCGTTTCCAGCAAGATTCACAGAAATTTTGAATTTTTTTTACTGTGGGGAAAATAGTAAATCTAGTGACCCCCTAATGTATATATCTGAAAACTCACATATTTTTACTGCTTTAATTCTACTTAATTACTTTTAGTAGCTGTTGCGCAGTTTGGAGAAGAGATACCCATTCATTGATATTTTTATAAATCAAAACATAGATCTCTAGCAGTTGGGAGAGGAACCTACTTTAAGACTTATTTTATTTTTGTTTTTTTAAAAAAGCCTGTTTAAAGGGCTCTTTTTTTATAGATGAAAGTCGAATCTGGACTTAGGCCATCTCTAGGTTACAAGATGCTAAGAATTTATACAAAATAATCTCTTTTTTTCCCCAATGAATGATGGCATTGATGTTTTTCTTCTGTGCACTGTGCCCAGGATTGTTCAGTCAAGCCTGTCAGCATCAAGTGGGAGCCTGATGTCCTGCCTGATTCCAGAACGTGTCTTTGCTTTAGCTTCCTGGATGTTGGTGGTTCAAAATAGTTTTTGCTTTTATTTTTTCTTGGTAGCTATTATATACACAATATGTAATTTAATTATTAGAACTAGAGGATACATGACCCCATTTCCTCATAAATGTAGTTTATCCCTCATGTCCAGTACTTTAACATATATATAGTGGCTGTACAGATTGATATAACTCAGTCCTTTAGATTTATTCCATTTTATGAAGAAAAAAAAAAAAAAAAACCGTTGACAATTTTTTTTTTTTTTTTCAATTACCAACAGGATCTCATAGAAGTTATAGTTCTTCAATGTTGGGTTGAACCTTGACAATTTTATTGATGTAATAAAACTGTGTTTCAATGGTTACTTGAATGTTGCAAAATTATGCTTTCATCAGATTGTAACTCTCAAAGGAAAAGTTGACATAAAATAACGTAGAACATTTTTATATTTGAAATGTGTCCTTTTCAAGGTACAATTTTGCTATTGCTCCTAGTGAAAGGAAAATCTCTCTGTAAGAAGAGAAAAAAAGACTCGTTTTTTTAGTTTATACTGAAATATACAGCAATAAATTGCTTTTTAATTCTTCTAACATCTATCCTATGTACTTACTGTACATGGTATACATTCTTTTAAATTATAGCATCTATGTAGGCTTCCCTGGTAGCCCAGATGGTAAAGAATCCGCTTGCAGTGTGGGAGGACCTGGGTTTGATCCCTGGGTTGGGAAGATCCCCTGGAGGAGGGCACAGTAACCCACTCCAGTATTCTTGTGTGAAGAATCCAATGGATAGAGGAGCCTGGGGGCCTATAGGCCAGGGGGTCTCAAAGAATCGGACACGAGTGAGCGACTAAGCACAGCACATGTTGCTTTAGTATTTGGTTACATGAATCACAGACCCTTGAATTCCAAAATATTATGGACTTGGATAGATATACTATACTATGGAAATACTAATTTTCTATGTATATGCTGCAAATTAGTTTAATTCCATCTTTGATTGACCTTTCTTGTCAGGAGTATAAAGTAATTTGCCTTATGGTTAATTTTTAATATTGTCATAATTAAATTTAATTTTCTTTTTCAAGTTATATGTAAGTAGTGAGAGGTTTTTAAACTTGAGTTACCAAATAAGTAGAGAAATTATATTTCATTGGGTATATAATAAATTTTCTAACATTTTCCCACCAGTAAGTAGTTTTCTAAGTTGACCAAACATCAAATCAGAATCTAAACAGGAATTATACTGAAATAAATTAACATCACAGAAAAGGTTCTGTATTTGTTTGACCAAATTGCATGCATATAGTGCTTATTTAGTTATAGCTGCTGTGTATTAGATAAAGATAAAAATATATGTATGGATTATTTCTAAGGAAAGGCTAATTTCCAAAACCTTGTATTTTAATCGCAACAATAACAGGAATATTAAATCTTCCCTGTTCTGAGTCACAGATCACCTGGCTTTGCGAAAGTCTGATTTGTAGCATTTTTGTTAGTGTACTTTGAAATTAATTATTCAGAAAGCTCAAGGAGAAGGAAATATATTGAGATAAGAAAGAAAGAGACAAAGCGAGGAAGAAAGAAAGAAGAAACAAGAGACTCACTTTTCCTTTGTAGTGCTTATTCCAGTTTTGATCCTCGGAATCCTTTTGATCTTTATCTGAAGAAGCCTAGGTAGTTTTCATTTTGGATCCAGCCTTTGGTCTCTAGATCACCTCTGGGGTCTTTGGTTGTGAAAGCAGTTCTGAGATACTCTTTAACTCCTGTGGCTTCAGTCATGAGTTGTTAATGTGGCAGTAATTAGTGTCTACTTAAATTTAATTGTTAGAGATGTATTTGAAGTACACTAAAGATGATCATGGTTCTGAATATCTTCAGAAAATCTTCAAAGAAAGTGAAAGTTAAATCTTTAACAGTGCAGGGAGCTTGTACATTGAAAAATACATTTCTATGGCTTGGTTTCTTGAATATGCCAAAACCAAATTTGGATTAAATTTGGCAGAAATGATGCAGTAGTAACAGCAAAGTTTTAAAGTAAATTAATGGCTACAAGTAGTTACAGAGTAGGTTGACTTTTAACCAAGGTGAATTTAGATGTGTCAACTAATAGCTTTTCTATAGTATGTAACAAATCTGAGTTTTATTATGCTGTGAATTATTCAGTACAATATGATCAATTATAGTGTAAACATGTTAGTTATAATCTTGGGCTTCAAAAATTAATGTGATTGTCCTTTGTTTTGTTTCCCTAAGTGATTTGCTGGTATTTAGTTTTGGATCCCTTATTATTCCATTAATCATTATTAGCTCATTAGCTTAAAAGTTTGATTTAAAATAGTCTCAGAATAAGAGTAGCAGTACTGTGAGGAATTTATACAGTGCAGTTTCATTGTTAGAACTAGACTAAAGGTAATTGTGTAGTTATTTGTAATTTTTCATGGTAACACTTAACATGTTTAAGATTTCTAAGGTTTTAGAAAATTACCTTTGGTACAATTCTTAGAAATTCAGAGATTTCCAGGGATTCACTACATTACAGTGTTTGCCTAATTTATACTGGTGTTCATTATATATATTTTAATCAACTTTAGTGTTTACTTTGTAAAACATATATATTTTATTTGAAATATTACTTTGGTTCTTCATGAGTGCATTTTGACAAAACACATACTTTTACAGTCTGGACAACTTAAATTTGTGATGTGTTAAGCAGTATTTTAAAAATATAATTTTACACATGTGAAGTGTGATCACAAGAAACAATTGTATTTAAGACTAAATTTACTATCTGTTTTGAATAAGACATTCCCTTCTCACTCTTACATTGTTTAATTTTCTGTTTGATAGCACTTTTGACTGTAGACATGAGCTGGAAAAATGCTATATTTTTATAGAATTGTCTTTCTAAAATGATTTCAGACCTACATGATATAGTGGAAAGAGCATTGACTAGTAATCATTACTCTTTGAAGTCAGAGCGCCTCACAAATAAAATGAGTTGGATGAACCAAGGTGAAACTGTAACAGCAGTCTTTCCTATGCTGTTCCCACAGCTCCTCCCCCTGTGCCTTGCCATCAGTTTATCTTGCAGGATTCTCACGGTGGGACTTCTGAGATCACCAACATTGTCTCTTCTTTGATCATGAGCTGCTGCTCTTGTTTCACAGAGCTGGTCTCTGGTTTGCTGGTTGGTGGCATAGCTGACACTGGAACCCCTGTCTGACTAGTTGTCAGAGGCACTCATGTCATGAAAATGATTTGAAATCATTATAAATCAGCAAAGTCTGATAATGACTTGTGTTTTCCTTGTGTTTTGATTAAAAAAAAAAAGACTCCAAATATTCTGGATATAAAATTACTTTGAAGAAACAGATTAAGGTTTGAACACATCAGATGGTAGGGAATTTTATATTTTTGCAATAACAAACATCGACAAAGGCAAAATGTTGTAAAGGTAATTTTAATCCACCATATGCTTACCAATTCCTTGATTCTTCTAAACGAAGACAGCTAAAAGGGGCATGGATTCAGTTTGGCCAAATCTTGACATCTATAAATACAATGTTGTGGGCATCCTTTTCTGTTTACATAAATTTATCTACTAAAATGAGATAATGGGAGGAAGGCAAGATTTGATTAAATAAACTTTTCTGTACATTGCTCTTTTCACTATCTTATGTACTAGGTTTTCTTATTTTTCCTCAGCACACTTCCCAACCTTTTGGATATTCATTTTAAATAGGGAAAGCTCCCTACATTATAAAGAGTATTGGCACCATTTATTTTACACAAAGGCTAAAGATTAACTTTTAGAAATGAGCTAGTTTCCTATAGGTGTTTACTTGTGCTTCATGATATTTCTGGATCATTCCAGTTACAAAGACTTATTACATGTAATATTTCCTGCTACCTGTGAAAAGATATATTTTAAAGAATGTATAACCAATAATCCATTTAATTTTTATTAGCATGTAGAGGATTTATTTGTATCTAATTCATGAATGTAGTTTTACTGTAGGATGTCACTGTAAATGGAACAAAGTACGTTATCTTTATAGTTATTCTAAGATGTACATTATGTAAGAATTGTAAATATTTGCCTGATTAAATTCTTTGTATGCCAAGAAATTATGTGAAGTCAATAAAAATCTCACCTCTGGCATAGTTCTTTTATGTTCAGACTTCTACTTTATTGTGAACTACAATTGCAGATATACCTGTTAACTGTCTTGTTTTTTATATTTTCAGTTCTATATTCCTTTCCTACCCTGTCAAATTGGTCCAGATTGATCCTATTTGCTGATTGCTTCAACCATGAAATCTGTTTTGATTTTTTAAATATTTCCTTCTGCCTGCCACAGAGCTGTATGGCTCCCAGTTCATTAGCTAAAAGCCACAAAAGGCCTTTCTATGCCGTAGCTCTAATTTGTTTGCCATTATGATTGAGATATCTGTTGAAGTTTCTAATCTAGGCAACACATTTACACTGAGTCCTTTTAGTAAACAAACAAAAACAAGTTTTTGCATGAATCGAGATTGAAGGAATAGAGGCTTAAAAGAACAGACCTGGAAGTGAATTGCCTGCTTTTGCTTTTCCTTTAAAAGTTAAGTGAAAGCAAACACTGTTCTATGTAATTTACTTTATTCCTCTTCACTTCACTTTCATAATAGTTATTTGACCAGGAGAATGCAAACCGATAGTAAATGTTTTAAATGAAAAGAGCCTACTTTCCTACTTTTCCTTTTTCATTGTAGGAAAGGTTAATGATAAGCAAAAAGAATTCCATCCTAATTCCATCATTTGCCTATGATGTTTAGTATGGTACCTCCTAGCCACATGTGTCTCAGTTCAGTTCAGTCGCTCAGTCGTGTCCGACTCTTTGCGACCCCATGAATCGCAGCACACCAGGCCTCCCTGTCCATCACCAACTCCTGGAGTTCACTCAGACTCACGTCCATCAAGTCCGTGATGCCATCCAGCCATCTCATCCTCTGTCGTCCCCTTCTCCTCCTGCCCCCAATCCCTCCCAGCATCAGAGTCTTTTCCGATGAGTCAGCTCTTCGCGTGAGGTGGCCAAAGTACTGGAGTTTCAGCTTTAGCATCATTCCTTCCAAAGAAATTCCAGGGTTGATCTCCTTCAGAATGGACTAGTTAGATCTCCTGCAGGACAAGGGACTCTCAAGAGTCTTCTCCAACACCATTTAATTAATTTTAGAATTTTAATTTAATTTAGAATTTTAATTAGAATTAATGTTGAGTTCATGTGTTGAATGGCCACATGTCAGAGCCGCTAGCTTTGTGTCCAGTGACTACTGTTTTGAGCAGGGCAGATTATAGAATATATTCACCCTAGGAAGTTCTGTTGGATAGTACTAAGTGTGGGGGATGCTATTACTTCCATGGTGTATACCCTTCTAGACCTTTGGGTGTGTGTATTTATATACAGTGGGATCAAACTGTTTTGTCACCTGCTGCTTTCATTTAATAAATGAGGGACAAGTTTCTAAGTCTTAAATCTGCATCACTTTTGGGAGGATTTTAAAAAATCTTTTCATTGAAATTTTAAAACACTCAAAAGTAGAGATAACTTTAGTAGCTATTGGTTCATGACTTATATTGTTTTATCTATACTTGTACCCATTTTTCCTCTTCCCTATTTTTTTAAGACAGGTGCCAGACATTTCAACAAATTGTTGAGTATGTCTCTCTAAATATGTATATTGCTTTTATGCAGAACCTTAAAAATGATACAAATGAACTTATTTATAAAACAGAAGCAGACTTAGAGAACTGAACTTATTTGTAAAACAGAAACAGACTTAGAGAACGAACTTACTGTTACTAGACAGGAAGGATTGGAGAGGGGAGAATAATTAATTAAGGAGTTTGGGGTTGACATGTATACAACAAGGACCTACTGTCCAATACAGAGAACTCTGCTCAATATTATGTAACAACCTACATGGGAAAAGACTTTAAAAAAGAATAGATACATGTATGTGTATAATTGAATCACTTTGCTGTACACCTGGACTTGACACAACATTGTTAATCAACTACAATATAAAACAGTTAAGGCTGGGGGGGGCGGGGGAAGGACTGTTCTTAAAAAATTATATCACCTTTCTTAAACTATGAAACTATGTAGTCAATATTAAAATTCCTCAGTATCTTGTGTTCTTTAAAAAAAGATTTTTCAAATCAGAATTTATATAAGTTCCATTCATTGCAATTGGCTAATATATCTGTTGAGTCTGTAAATCTATAGGTTCTTCCTCCATTTGTCACTTTAAAAAATTTCCACTTACAGTTTGTTGACTACAGCACCAACAGCACCTTTGTTTTTTAAAAATTAAAAAAAAAAAAATTACCTATTTTTGGCTGCACTGGGTTTTCATTGCTGTGTGTAGGGTTTCTGTGGTTGTGGATGAGTGGGCTTCTCATTGTGGTGGCTTCTCATTGCAGAGCCCAAGCTGTAGGCACTTGGATTCAGTAGTTGTGGCTTGTGGGCTCTAGAGTGCTGGCTCAGTAGTGGCGCACAGGCTTACCTGGCACGCGGCGTATGGGATCCTCCTGGACCAGGGGTTGAAACCGTGTCCCCTGCCCTGGCAGGCAGACTCTTAACCACTGGATCACCAGAGAATTCCCAACAGCATCTTTACTGATGAACATTTGATTTTAATATCTTGTCATCATAAACCTAGCTCTGCATTACCCTTGTGGCTAAATATTTGAGTACATTTTTCCTTATTCTGTTATGAAAATGATGGTTTACAATGGGTGGGTGTATTTCTGATGCTCATTCAGTGAGTCAAGCACCATCAGTTACTGGAGGTACTATGGTTAAAGAAAAGACACATTGCCTGCTCTCTTGAAGTCTTGCGTTCTTGCAGCAGAGAAAGATGGGAATGGGTAGTTCTTAGGTGGCTCTTACGGTATCCTCGAGGATGGTGCCTCATCTGGACACTGCAAGGGCTGGTGTTTAGAGACCACTCTTTGAGGCAGGGACACCCAAGCCAAGGTCTGAAGCAGGAGAGGTTGACTGTGTGAAGATCCAGGGCACTGCTTTTCAAACTTGGGCTTGCAGAAGAATCACCATCAAGGCCCAGGCTCGTTGATGGTCATAGGGCCTGAGCCTTTGTGTTTTATCAAGCTCCCCAGTGCTGCTAGTACCAATAAAAATTTGAGAACCACTGTTCCGTGGATAGAGAGAACTGAAAGTTTTCTTAGATTTTAGTGTTGGCAGAGTATAGGCACCCTCATCTGCTGTGGAAGAGTGTCTGCTTCACTGTCAAACCTGACACTGTGTGACCTGAGCAAGTGACCTCAGTTACGCCTCAGTTAAGAATTTTGCAAAACTACCGGGTATACAGTAAGCCTCTTTTAAAGTGTTGAAGTCTGTTTAAAAAAAAAAAAAACCACAAGCTTCCTGGGGAGCTCTGAACCACCCAAAGTTTGTGGCAGGTGGCCCCCGTGGTGGCCACATCCTTTAGGTTGCCTCTGGTCGGCCTCAGAGGTGCCAAGTGAGGTGAGCAAGTGATTCATACCTCGAGTGTCAATCCTACTTCCCCGAGGATGGGAAAGGAGTTGCTAGTTTAAATTCTTCATACCTAGATAGTCGCCAAGGTGTGAAAGGAGTCAGGGAGAGGACTTAAAGCCTTCAAGAAATTAGGAGGGAAAAGATATAGAGAACATTTTTTGTGCGTCCAGTTCAGTCTTTTTGCTCCCGAAGGCTTAGCTTCGGTTTCCAGCGCCTGGGGCTGTTCGCTTAACGAGGGCATTTTCCACAGACCGTACAGCCTGCTGGCTTGTGTGGCCAAGTCCTCACCGCCTCTATCGAACACGCTGGAGGGACTCCCGCGGGCTCACCACCCAACCCCGCTGTAATCCTTCTGAGCTTAGGACCCAGTGGCTGCCAGGCAGCCTGGCCCCGCCTCTCCGCGTACCAGCGCCCGCAGATTGGCAGCTCGGCTCCGCCCCCGCCATGGCTGCCGCCTGCTGCCGGGGCTGCTAACTTGCTGCCGGGATACTGGTCTCTGCCGCAACTCGCCGGCTGACCTGTTCGCGGGCGGGCGGCGCATGGGTCTCCTCCGAGGCGGGCCCCCGTGCGCTCGGGCCATGGCGCGTCTGGGCGCTGTGCGCTCCCACTACTGCGCGCTGCTGCTGGCCGCGGCGCTGGCCGTCTGTGCTTTCTACTACCTGGGCTCGGGCCGGGAGACCTTCTCCAGCGCCACCAAGAGGCTGAAGGAGGCCCGCGCCGGGGCCCCTGCTGCGCCCTCGCCGCCGGCGCTGGAGCTGGCACGGGCATCGTTGGCGCCGGCCCCGGGCGCTAAGGCCAAGAGCCTGGAGGGCGGCGGGGCCGGGCCGGTGGACTACCACCTGCTGATGATGTTCACCAAGGCCGAACACAATGCCGCGCTGCAGGCCAAGGCCCGCGTCGCCCTCCGCTCCCTGCTGCGCCTCGCGAAGTTCGAGGCGCATGAGGTGCTTAACCTGCACTTCGTAAGCGAGGAGGCCAGCCGCGAGGTGGCCAAGGCCCTGCTGCGGGAGCTGCTGCCGCCCGCCGCCGGCTTCAAATGCAAGGTGAGCGGGGCCCCAGCTAGAGGCTCCGGGTAGGTGACTCGGTCAGTGTGGGGCCCGGCCTGGATCCAGGGGTCAGGAGGGAGGTGTCTTAGTTGCGATGCCCATTGCCAGTGCCAGCAGAAGCCTAACCCCTTAACCCGTACTCTGCCTGAATTGTGCGTTCACAGCACGCTGCAGGCATGGTCCGGGGGGCGTGTCTCGGAGCCTCTATTAGCTGACTTCGTTGATCCTAGCTTCCCTTTAACTGCGCCCCCCTGGAGAATCAGCATGCCCGCTCTTTGCTGGCGTGGTTGATTTCAGCAGTCAGTGCCTTTAAGTCTGCCCCTCTGTTATTCTTTTCAGTGTTTGACTTTTGAGGATGGAGCCGGTCACTTGAAGGTGCACCGTCTGCTGGACAAGGTCTTAGGCCACTTAAGTTGTTCAGATTACAGTGACATTTCTCATAGCTTTAAGGATTTCAGTTGAAACTGGTCCAGCCCAAACCTAGCCCATGTGAACCATTTCATCTCCTCAGTGTGCCTCCTTCTTCCCTTCTCTTCAGGGTCATGAACCCATTTAGAGAAGCAGCGGGTTCCTCCCATAAGAAAGTGCTCCAAGAGGTAAGGATATAAGATCTGGAGAGGGCAGAGCTTGTTCCGGGCTGGACCGCCTGGCTCTGCTTGTGAGATTGTATTCTTCAGTCACCTCAGTCGCTCAGTCGTGTCTGACTCTTTGCGACCCATGGACTGCAGCACACCAGGCCTCCCTGTCCATCACCAACTCCTGGAGCTTACTCAGACTCATGTCCAACTGGTCGGTGATGCCATCCAACCGTCTCATCCTCTGTCATCCCCTTCTCCCGTCTTCAATCTTTCCCAGCATCACGGTCTTTTCCAATGAGTTGGTTCTTTGCATCAGGTGGCCAAAGTATTGGAGTATATCAGCTTCAGTATCAGTCCTTCCAAGGAATATTCAGGACTGATTTCCTTTAGCATTGACTGGTTGGATCTCCTTGCAGTCCAAGCTTAGTGTTAATGGCCTCAGTTAAATTACATATCTCCTTTTGACCTAATAGTTGCCCAGAGGGGATCTAATGTGTGATTTGGGGATAGAAATAGTGTGCACTAAATCACTCCAGTCATGTCCGGCTCTATGCGACCCAGTGGACTGTAGCCCACCAGGTTCTTCTGTCCAGTGGGATTCTCCAGGCAAGAATACTGGAGTGGATTGCCATGCCCTCCTCCAGGGGATCTTCCCAACCCAGGGATTGAACCCATGTCTCCTGTGTTGGCAGGCGGGTTCTTAGTAGCTGATCTTAAAGGACGGAGACTAGTGGTAGGGGGAGGGGCGGTAGGATTAGAGTAGCATACCATGTGTTTGTGCTGGGTGAGTGACTAAGGGGAGCCAGTGCTGGCCTCCTGCAGGGTTCAGGGGCCTGTTGGTGTTTGTTTTTGGCCGCACTGCACAGCCTGTGGGATCTGAGTTCCCTGACCTGTGTCCCTTGAAGTGGAAGTTCAGTCTTAACCATTGGACCTTCAAGGAACTCCCTTTTTTGTTGTTGTCGTCTATAGAATCAAGTCCTCATTTTTTGGCAGGGCTGTCTGTTGTGGGGCCGGGCTCTTCAGCCAACCTCCTTGTCCTTCCCCTACTAACTGTACTGAATGTGCCTTTACACAAGCTGTACTCTCTGCCCAGAGTGTCCTTCCTTTCTTCCTGGGCCCTTGACCACTGTTTATGTAACTTTTACCTTCCCCCAGGAATGCCCCTAGAATTGGGGACAGTCTGTGCCCAGCCCTCCACAGTTCTCTGTTCCAGCTTTCTGCCATAGCATCCAGTCTATGCCCTGCCCAGAACAAATGAACCCTTCGGGAACGCCCACCAGTCATAGCGAGGCACCTGGTCTGGATTCCATGGTACAGGAGGCCAAGAATCCAGGTCCTGGAGCTTGTGGCTCCAGGGGCCTTGGGGTCCACTGAGCTGAGGTTCTTTCAGCCTGGGGTCCATCCTGATTTCCCTAATTGCAGTCTTGGGAGGAAGGGCCTGGCAGCGTGTTCCAGGTGTTCCTTAGGACTCCGGTGTTTAAGAAATCGTTTGCTAGTTCAAGGGAGAAAAGCAAGAGCTGTTGATCTTAGGGCCAGTCTGGATAGAGCTGGGTGACTGCAGATGACCCTGCCTCCCTTTGGCTCTCAGGGCGTGCAGACTTGACTGGCGCTCCAGACACCACCTTGTAGACCAACATCATCATTGTTTCACTTTCTGAGTCCGAGGTCGCACCCTGGGCCTCTCTGCCCCGCTACTAGGACTCTGCTGTCCCTTCCTGAGCTCCAGCCACAGTGTCCTGTCATATATCCACCTTTTCCAGCCTACGTGCCTCTGCTGCTTTTTTTCCACCACCAGGATACACTTTTTCTGCGCATCGCTAAGTCTCGCCCGTCTTCAGATACCATCTCCTTGTTGGAGCCATCTAAGGAGCCTCCATTCAGAGGCGCGTCTTCCTCATGTACCTGGCTGGTGCGGTGGACTGCATGCCTTCTTAATCTCTGGTGCCTGTGCCTGGAACATAGTGGGCACTGTAAATACAGGTCTAGGGCAGGTCCAACTGTGTTGGCAGGCGGGTTCTTAGTAGCTGATCTTAAAGGACGGAGACTAGTGGTAGGGGGAGGGGCGGTAGGATTAGAGTAGCATACCATGTGTTTGTGCTGGGTGAGTGACTAAGGGGAGCCAGTGCTGGCCTCCTGCAGGGTTCAGGGGCCTGTTGGTGTTTGTTTTTGGCCGCACTGCACAGCCTGTGGGATCTGAGTTCCCTGACCTGTGTCCCTTGAAGTGGAAGTTCAGTCTTAACCATTGGACCTTCAAGGAACTCCCTTTTTTGTTGTTGTCGTCTATAGAATCAAGTCCTCATTTTTTGGCAGGGCTGTCTGTTGTGGGGCCGGGCTCTTCAGCCAACCTCCTTGTCCTTCCCCTACTAACTGTACTGAATGTGCCTTTACACAAGCTGTACTCTCTGCCCAGAGTGTCCTTCCTTTCTTCCTGGGCCCTTGACCACTGTTTATGTAACTTTTACCTTCCCCCAGGAATGCCCCTAGAATTGGGGACAGTCTGTGCCCAGCCCTCCACAGTTCTCTGTTCCAGCTTTCTGCCATAGCATCCAGTCTATGCCCTGCCCAGAACAAATGAACCCTTCGGGAACGCCCACCAGTCATAGCGAGGCACCTGGTCTGGATTCCATGGTACAGGAGGCCAAGAATCCAGGTCCTGGAGCTTGTGGCTCCAGGGGCCTTGGGGTCCACTGAGCTGAGGTTCTTTCAGCCTGGGGTCCATCCTGATTTCCCTAATTGCAGTCTTGGGAGGAAGGGCCTGGCAGCGTGTTCCAGGTGTTCCTTAGGACTCCGGTGTTTAAGAAATCGTTTGCTAGTTCAAGGGAGAAAAGCAAGAGCTGTTGATCTTAGGGCCAGTCTGGATAGAGCTGGGTGACTGCAGATGACCCTGCCTCCCTTTGGCTCTCAGGGCGTGCAGACTTGACTGGCGCTCCAGACACCACCTTGTAGACCAACATCATCATTGTTTCACTTTCTGAGTCCGAGGTCGCACCCTGGGCCTCTCTGCCCCGCTACTAGGACTCTGCTGTCCCTTCCTGAGCTCCAGCCACAGTGTCCTGTCATATATCCACCTTTTCCAGCCTACGTGCCTCTGCTGCTTTTTTTCCACCACCAGGATACACTTTTTCTGCGCATCGCTAAGTCTCGCCCGTCTTCAGATACCATCTCCTTGTTGGAGCCATCTAAGGAGCCTCCATTCAGAGGCGCGTCTTCCTCATGTACCTGGCTGGTGCGGTGGACTGCATGCCTTCTTAATCTCTGGTGCCTGTGCCTGGAACATAGTGGGCACTGTAAATACAGGTCTAGGGCAGGTCCAGGCTCAGGGCCGGGTTCCCTCCTTGGAGTTTGTGTTTCATGCTCCAGCTCTTTCCCTCTGCTGGCCCTGGTTCTGACAGCTAGAGCCATCACTCAAGACCCGAGGCAGCTGCAGATGACCTGAAGGCACCCCACCAAGGCATAAGGAATGAGAGTCTGGGGGCTTCCAACTTGATGGCTGTGTTCAGATAAGGGTTTATCATTTTCAGCTAAATTGCTTTTATTCCTTTTATTTTTTTTGTGAATCTGTTTTCTGTGTGTGAGCACAGTCATCTCTGCCCGGCCCTCAGGAGCCCACTATGTATGCTTAAGTCCCCTGAATGACTGAGCATCTGCTGCGTGTCAGACCCTAAAGTCGCAACTGTAGGGAACACGGACGGGGCAGGTACAGCCCCTGACACCAGGTACCCATGGTGCTTAGCATCACCCATGTATAGCCTGTCCCATTGCTGAACCTGCTGGATTGGGCGCGAGATAGTCCTGAGGGAGGGAGACCGCACTGCATTTAAACCGCAGGTGGCCAGTGACTGTGTGGGTGGCGTGGGTGGCCCCTCTTTGCTTCTCAGGGCCTCCCAGGCCTCCTCTCAGATGAAGATTTAACCCCTACTTCCCTCAGAGAGGTGAGGATTAAATGCCACCTCGTGTGCTGCAGGCAGCCCTGTGCTGCTGTGTCTGTTGTGTGTCTGGTCTCACAACACTCTTCCACTCTGCCGATTTCTGGGAGCTCAGCACTGGCGGGCCCTGCAGCCATTGCCTCCCTCCTTTTTGGGGTGGCCAGCCCCCTGCAGAGGCCCAGGGGGTCTTTCCCAGTGCTGTAGGGACACCCTCAGGCACACAGCATGATTGCTTCTCAGAAAGGCCATCTCTGAACCCCTTTTCTGAAGCAGCTGCCACCCTATTAGCCTTCATTACCTTTCCCATCACCTTGTTGGTTGTACACATTTGTTCATTCATTCAACAGGTATTATTGAGTGCTTATCCTGCTCCAGGCACTATTCTAGGTGCCGGTGGCCACAGGAACAGAGCCAGGCCCCTGCCCTCGTGGAGCTTACATCCCAGGGCTGTAGGGGTGTGGGGGAGGTTGGCTCAAACAAATGAACAGAAGTCCTCACAGAGTGAGTCAGATCATGATCATGTAGAGAAAAGTCAAGGTGGATAAGGACACAGGGAGTGTCCGTGTGTCGGGGTGGGGAGTTATGGGCCGTTTTGTACAGGTGGGCAGGGAAGGCCTCACAGATACTGTTAATATCTGAGCAAGGGCTGAAGGAAGCGAGAGGAAGAGCTCTTTGAACATCAAGAAACAAGCTTGAGAAAGTCACTACCCTGTTTCCTAGTTTGCATTCTGCCCCTCCCTACTAGAGCATCATGTCCACAAGGGCAGGGCATTACTACCCTCTTGGTCTGCTGGGGTGGCCAGCCACCCTGTAAATGCCACCCTTGTTTCTGGCCTGAGTTGGGAGTGACAGACACAGGGGCAGGTGCCTCCCAGATCTGGAACACAGGCCAGACAGACTTCCGGAGGGACAGGCTGCTCTGGACAGCAGCCGGCCGCCCTGCAGGGAGGGGCAGACTCTTCAAGGCTAATCCCAGAGGGGAAGAGAACCAGACAGACCTGCCTCTCACTGCAGTTTCTCCTCCTTCCCTAAGGGAGGCGGTAATGTGTCAGGTGGGGAAAGGCGGGCTGGGGAGTGCTGGTCTGCTGGGGCACAGATGGCATGAAACAGTGGATGGTGCTCTCTCTTCCTCCATCACTGTTCCATTCCTGGCACATTCAAGGCTCTCAGAAATATTTTATAGTCAACTGATTGATAGCTGTATTAATTAAACCTTAGAAATCATAGAAGGGATCTTGGTGTGCCACCCCTGGTACATCAAACTTCAGCCATCTCAGAGCACGAGGCTGGGTTGCTCCATCTCCAGATGACAAGTTAGGACCTGGAAGGAGGCCTTGTGCTTTCTACACTTAAAAGTGACCACTAGATTCCAAGAGGAGTGTGCTGAGGACTTGGGGTAACGAGACAAAAGTTAAATCTCTTTGCACACCTCTTTTGAATTTGCAGTTTCTTTTATTGCAAAAGGAAAACTGAGTTGTTTTGAAAAGCCCCAGCTCATAGTTGAGGCTCTAACTATGTTGAGGCTAGTTGAGGCTCTTCTTCTTCTAAAGAAGCCTGAGGGTAAAAACCTTGATGCTGGCTTCTCAGTGAAGCTAATGACAAACAGGTGACATTGCAATGCAGATTCCCCCGCCTGTCATGGCAGCAGGAACCTTGATCAGAAGAAAACTTTTGACTAAGTTATGACCATCTGGGAAAGAAGTGATCAAAGAAGTGTGTCCTGAAGTGAGATGCTCTTTGAAAAAACTAGATGACATTTTATACTCTAAAATTTAGAGAATTTACCGAATGCAATGGTACTCTTAAATTATAATACATTCATGATACAAGTGTAGTAATGTACCAATGTATGTTTCTCATGGGAAGCTTTAGTCATGAATCTGTAGGGAAGAACTTTGTATAGTATTATTGTATCATGCACAATGTATCATGCATTCCGGATAACTTCACAGATATGTTTTAAAGTTTTAAGGTAAAGTCCATCCATAACTAAGACCAGTGATTGTTGTGTACACCTGATACCTGGGTGAGCTGGGCTTCCCTGGTGGCTCAGCGGTAAAGAACCTGCCTGAAATGCAGGAAACTCAGGTTTGATCCCTGGATCAGGGAGATCCCCTGGAGGAGAGCATGGCAATCCCCTCCAGTATTCCTGCCGGGAAGATCCCATGGACACAGGAGCCTAGTGGGCTACAGTCCATGGGGTCACAAAGAGTAGGACACGACTAAAGCGACTGGGCACAGCGTGCACTGGTTGATTTGCAAATACTGTGGGGGCTTCAGGGCATGGATGAAATGTTCCGGCTTAGGGTAACAGTCATTCTTCATAATCACTTGACTGTTTTCTGTTCCAGTAGGTCATTTTTGAAAGACCAATGATTACATTTTCTTGCAATTCAAAAAGCTTGAGATATAATTCATGTCCCATGAAATTCACCCTTTAAAATATACAATTCAACAAAACTTGAAAAATTTGAGATCTCCCTTCCTGTGACACTGTCACAGATCATTGACATGCAGTTCTATCATGATGTCATTAGAATCAGAAATACATCTTATGTATAGAACAGACTTTTGGACTCTGTGGGAGGGGGAGAGGGTGGGATGATTTGGGAGAATGGCATTGAAACATGTATAATACCATGTAAGAAACGAATCACCAGTCTAGGTTCCATGCAGGATACAGGATGCTTGGGGCTGGTGCACTTTGATGACCCAGAGAGATGGTATGGGGAGGGAGGTGGGAGGGGGGTTCAGGATTGGGAACACGTGTACACCTGTGGCGGATTCATGTTGATGTATGGCAAAACCAATACAGTATTGTAAAGTAAAATAAAGTAAAAAAAAAAAAAGAAATACATCTTATTAGCGGCTTTGTAGATAATATTAAAAAACATACAGTGGTTTTTAACACACTCACCAACTTGTTCAGTTATGATCACTAATTCCAGAGCATTTCATCACCCCAGAAAAGAAGCTGTACCCTTCAGCACTCATTCCCCCTTCCCCCTTTCCTCTCAGCCCTGGCATCCACGAACCTGCTTTCTATAAATTTGTTTGTTCTGAACATTTCGTGTAAATAGACCTTTACTTCTGACTTCTTTCACTTAGCGTGATGTTTTTAAGGTTCATGTTGTATATGTGTCAGTACTTCATGCCTTTTTATTGTTGAATAATAGTCTGTTGTATGGCTATACCACATTTTTACTTACTCATTCATTAGTTGATGGACATTTGAGTTTCTGCGTTTTGGCTATTATGAATAAATTGCTGTGAATATTCATTTACAGATTTTTGTGTGGATATGTTTTCAGATCTCTTGGGTATATATACCTGGGTGTGGAAGGGCTTGGTCATATGGTAACTGTGAGGAGCTGCCAGACTTTTCCAGAGTAGTGTATTGTATTATTATTTTACATTTCCATCAGCTGTGTATGAGGGTTCCAATTTCTCCACAGCTCACCAGCACTTGTCTGTCTTGATTACTGCCATGTTACTGGGTGTGAGGTAGCATCGCATTGTGCTTCTGATTTGCATTTCCCTAATGACTGAAAATGAGATGATTACACATCGCTAAGGACAGCCAGATAAATATATTTGGGATTTTTCTTATGTATTTAAGGGCTTCCCTGATAGCTCAGTTGGTAAAGAATCTGCCTGCAATGCAGGACATCCCAGTTCAATTCCAGGGTTGGGAAGATCTGCTGGAGAAGGGATAGGCTACCCAGTCCAGTATTCTTGGGCTTCCCTGGTGACTCAACTGGTAAAGAGTCTGCCTGCAATGTGGGAGACCTGGGTTTGATCCCTGAGTTGGGAAGATCCCCTGGAGTAGGGAAAGGCTACTCACTACAGTATTATGGCCTAGAGAATGCCATGGACTCTATAATCCATGGGGTTGCAAAGAGTCAGATACAACTGAGCAACTTTTGCTTTTGCTTTTGCTTACTTAGGCTGCTTCCCAGGTGGCTCAGATGGTAAAAGTGTCTGCCTGCAGTGTGGGAGACCCGGGTTCGATCCCTGGGTTGGGAAGATCCCCTGGAGAAGACAATGGCAACCCACTCTAGTACTCTTGCCTGGAAAATTCCATGGACGGAGGAGCCTGGTAGGCTATAGTCCATGGAGTTGCAAAGAGTTGGACACAACTGAGCGACTTCATTTCACTTCATTTACATATTTACCAAGATACATTTTACAAGAAATACTAGGTATCTTGACTCTTCCTGCACATCCTGAAAGATGTTATAACATCTCTGGAAACACTTTTTACTGGAGGACAAGGTTTGGAAATTTCTGATGTGTTTAGTAACTTTTTGTGTTTTCCTTTGGGATCAGCTGGTAAAGAATCCTCCCGCAATGTGGGAGACCTCGGTTAGATCACTGGGTTGGGAAGATCCCCTGGAGACAGGAAAGGCTACCCACTCCAGTATTCTGGCTTGGAGAATTCCGTGGGCTGTATAGTCCATGGGGTTGCAAAGAGTTGGACACGACTGAGCGACTTTCACTTTAGTAAGGCTATGCCTAAAATCAATGAGGTGGTGTTAGTAGTATGAATACTTGATTAGGAGAATTGTAACAATATTTGTTCAGCACTTTAGAGCTTATGAAAGTGCTTGCACACATGTTTCACCTGAGCATCACTGTGACTGGTGAAGGAGCCTCTAAGGCTGAGACATCGGTGCTTTACTTGAGCTCCCACACTAAGAAGTGGGGCTGGACTGTGACATGTGCTTTGGGGAGTAGGAGGCAGGACAAGACAGGGAGCCACTGAGGGGCACAATCTGTATCATCCCCTTGCCCAGATTCCCCGAATAAACATTCAGTCTGACTAAAGACTGTGCTTGCTGCCATCATCGCTTTGCAGAGCCTTGGAGAATCACCAAGCATTGGAGCAGGCTGGAAACTCTGACCCTCTGGGTGCAGTGTCCTCCCAGTGAGCTGATAGATTAGCTGATAGATCCTGGGCAGCAGGGCAGTGACTTACTCAGTGTACACAGGGCTGGGTTAGAACCAGCCTGGGCCCTTCCATCTTCTACTTGAGTGTTTTCAGTGCAGGGGCAGAGTGGACAGGGTACAGGGTCGTTTTCACCATCCCAGTGGAGTCTCTTCTGTGTTTCCAAGGATCCCTCAGGCTGGAAAGGGGAGGGAAGGCACCTCTCTGACCTTTAGCAGGCCAAACCTCTGTGTTCCCTCGGGGCCAGCTTTACAGCTGTCCAGTGCCTGAGGCCACCGGAGAGTTAGTTTTGGGTGAGCTGTAACAGTGCTCCCAGGGAAACCACGCGGTGTGTCACCTGTTTGGGGGTGCACGCTGGGGGCGGTTTCAGGGCTAGCATCAGCGCGCCGGCCTCCCAGGCCAGAAGGAGGAGGAGCTGAAGGAAGGCAGCCCACACTGGACCACCTCCGGTCTCCTTGCTGGTCACCGCATCCTCCCCGACACCCAGTAGGGGGAGAGCTTGCCCTGCGGCTCCTGGGCAGAGTCACCTCTCCTGCCCATCGAGCCGCGTGCAGCGCCACGCACGGCCACTGGAGAGCACCGCCGCTCCGCGTTTGCTCAGCCGGAGCCCGGGCCCTTCTCTGCCTCTCCTTTCACTGAGGAAGCCTGGGCGCAATCCTAGCTGTTTTTGTTCATTCTCCACGAGCGTCCCCCTTTCTCACTGCCTCCGCCACAACGCCGCTCCGTGTTTTGGAAAGGAAGACCGAAATGAAAGGCAATCTGCCTGGCGGTCATGGGTAGTCATTTCCTTCCCGCGCCGGGTGTAAGCCTGTTTTGATCAGGCCCTTTGGAAAAAGTGGGTGAGAAACAAGCTGGGAAGGTTGGATTCTGGACGGGGAAGGCTGCAGCGCTTCCCTGCAGCATAGAAGGAAGAGCGTGGATGGGCGGTGCGGTGTGCTTCTGCGCCTCCCGAGCCTCCGTGCTCCTCCTTGGTCCGGGCCCTATGAGCGCTGTTCCGGGGCAGCCTCTCAGCCTCCCACGGCGCCTCCTTTGTCCAGTCTGGGGTGCCCATCACGCCTAGCACGGACCCTCCGGTGAAGGGAGGGGAACTTGGAGCAGCTTGAGGGTGGAGTCCCTCTCACTGTGGATAAGTTCACCAGAGCCCCAGGGTTTGCATTGGGTCCATGCCCCCAGGTATCCAGGCTCTTAGTGGGGACTTGGGTAAGGGAACCGCATAGTAAAGAGGGTGCTGTGGACCTGGGTGCTGGGCCTGACGGGGCCCTTGTTGCCTAACTGCAGGGAGCCTCCGTGTCCTCAGCTGTCAGATGGGCTGGGATCCCCTCTTCACACCCTTCCCGGTCCAGGGCTCTTGCCTTGGCCTTGGGACCACTCCACTGGCCTGTGGGTTGCTTGGGGTTGGTCAGGATGGTCAGGCCTGGCCCGGAGAGGCAGCTCTGTGTGCTCTCCTTCCTGTTTCAGGTGCCTGTTCTGAGCAGCTGAGCCAGGCCCTGTAGGCTGGCACAAAGCCTGCTGTTAATGTCTTTTAAATTAAAGTCATTAGATTTATTTATTGGGGTAATTATCATTGAGCCGATCCTCGTGTTGGTGGGTCAGTGTGTCCGGGAGGCTCTGGAGACCCGTGCTGGTCCAGGGTGCACTTTGCTCTCCTCGGGCCTCCTCTTCCTGTCCTGGCTGGAGCTTACCACCCTTCCCTCCACTAGCCAGGTTTGTCCTGTGCCCGCCAGGGACAGACCCCTGGGCAGGAGTGCATAGTTCGGGACCTGACACCTGGACTCAAATGCAGTCTGTGACATTTGGGGACAGTGTAACCCCTCTCAGCCTCCGACCTCCCCAGAGGGCCTTACCAGACTGGTTATAAGGTGAAAATGGGCACCACTGGGCCCTGGCACACGGCAGGTGGTTAGTTAGTGGTGGCTGCTACTTTTTTCACTTTCATGCATTGGAGAAGGAGATGACAACCCACTCCAGTGTTCTTGTCTGGAGAATCCCAGAGACAGAGGAGCCTGGTAGGAGGCCGTCTATGGGGTCGCACAGAGTCGGACACGACTGAAGTGGCTTAGCAGCAGCAGCAGTAGCTACTTGTGGTACCTGAGTCGGCATTAGGGGGAGGAGCCTTTTCTCATCAGTTTGGAAGGCTTGGCACCTGCTGGTTCAATTGGAGAGCAGTGATGTGAGTCTGAAAATCAGATTTCTGCTCAGGTTTATTTCAAGGTGTCTCAGTCTGTTTAGGCTATTGTGACAAAATACCACAGGCTGGTGGCTTATAAACAATTTCCTGTGAGTAATCAATTTCTGACCACCACCTCCCCCTTCTGCATGTGCCCAGCACAGGTCTGGCTCTGGGCAGAGGCTCAGCAAATGCCAGCTTGCTTTGGCCTGTGTTCTGAGCAGGTGCTGCTGTTTCTTATCAGGTTGGAGAAGCTGGTCTGTGCTTTGATGTGTCTTCTTTGTGAAGGTTCGTGTCTAGAAGCTCCAATTCTAGAAGTTTCTAGAAGGTTCCAACATTTTCTTTAACTCTTCTTAATGGTGTTTTCTTGGTCTGATTGCACACAGCATTTGTTCATAATCTTTTTGGGAATTCAGCAAAGTATAAACTGTAAGTGATTTTGAAAAGCCAGGCTACAGGGGAGACCCGAATCCCCCATAGCTTCCTCATTTCCTTTTCCCACCCATCCCTTTGAGTAGGGTCTTGGGCCTCACCCTCTGGGGCCCACCCCCTGTCAGCTGCTGTGAGGGGGCCCTGTTGAACCAGATTAGCGTGGCAGTCCAGGCCACGGGCTCTGTGAGACCTGCCCAGACAGTCAGACTCCTGAGTCCTGGTTACTGTGGGATTGTGAACGGGCTTCACTGGCTCTGGCAGGTGGACGGTGGGTTAGTCATCGTTTGATAACTTGTACAGGATTCAGCAGAGTACATGCTTTGTTCTGCACGGCCCTGGCCACCCCTGTCTGGGGAACAGGAAGACATGGGGCAGGGGATACCAGGGTGTCTGGGGCTGGTTTTGTGAGGATGGAGGGGGTGTCTGTGGGTGTCAGAGAACTTGGGATGGCACTCATCGTAATGGGACCCTCCCGGTCTTGCAGAGGAAGGAAGCGAGGCAGCTGGGGCAGCGGACTGGCTTGTGTCCTGTACCTGGGAGGAGAGTCATGAGCAGAAGATGGGGCAGTGGGATCCGCAGGGCCTGTGAGGCCCAGCGCCTCGGTGCTGGTGGCAGTGGGATCCGCAGGGCCTGTGGGGCCCAGCGCCTCGGTGCTGGTGGCAGTGGGATCCGCAGGGCCTGTGGGGCCCAGCGCCTCGGTGCTGGTGGCAGTGGGATCCGCAGGGCCTGTGGGGCCCAGCGCCTCGGTGCTGGTGGCTGCTGCGTAGCTGCGCTCACCGAGCTGCCTGGAGTCGCGGGAGCCCCTTTGAGCCTCTGGGATTTTGCTCAGGTGCTTCCTCTCCTGAACACCCAGCCCGCCCTTTATCTGGTTAACTCTTTTCACCCTTCAAGATTAGGCTCAGCTGGGTGCCAATGACGTGGGGAGGCTGTTCTGACCACCCCACCCTGCGTTGGCCCTCCTCTCCGAGTGGCTCTGTGCTGAAGTTGGCCCCTGGGCAATTACTTCTGGGGGCCGGGCTGTCTTCTTTCCTCCTGGGTCTTGGGACGTGGTGTAGCACAGGGCCTGGTGTGGGGTCCGACCCAGCAAGAGCCTGTCAGGCGGGCACAGATGGTCGGCTGAGTGCCCCGCTCCTAGCTATCCTGTGCGCGTGTTCCCGCACGGAGGACATGGATGGGGACAGTGTGGGTCCCTGGCATCCAGAGAGGCCTCTTGATCTAGATGACGTCTTCCTCGTACCTTTTAATGCTGGTCCTCCAGACAGGAAGGTGTCCAGTCTGAAGCCAGCCTGGAAGATCCGGTATGTGTTGGAGACGTCTTCCTGGGTTTCAGAACTCTCCCCGTGTGTTACTATGCAGCACTGCTGATGCTGGTCTGGAGGAGGTGGGAGGGATCGGCCTCTCTCTCCCCTTACGCAGGCAAGGGCAGGGGGCGGCAGTGGCTGCTTGGCCTGCCCACAGCCCCCAGTGGGTGAGCCTGGAGCCTCTCTGGTAAGCCGCCTAGCCCCTGCCTATCGGCTCACTCTCCGAGTCCTGCCCAGGGAGCCTGATCCTGGGTCCTAGGGCTCTCCCTGACCCCAGCTTCCACTGGCAAGGCTTCCAGTGTCCCTGAGCCTCAGTTTCTCATCTGTGAGATGGGCAGGCGCATGACAGCCCTGAGTGATATTCCACAGCTTCTTACTGGCATGTTGAAACTGGATGCGGGAAGTTGTGAAACACGTGTCCTTTCCAGGCTTTTCCCGAGTGGGAGGATGGGAGACTGGGGGAGACTTGACGCCGTCGTTCATCTCTTTCTGGGGTCGCCCCCTCAGGTCCTGCTCGCCGATTCTACTTTGCTCCTCTGGGAGATACTGGTTGATTTCCTGGCCACTGCCGCGAGCCAGCTGCACCTCGAGCCAGGGGACGGGGTGTGGAAGCTCCCTTGGGGCTCCCCCAGCGCCGGTGCTGCTCTCGCACAGGTGGCGTCAGTTGAGTGGCGGGCCGCTTGCTGGACTCCATCTTCGTTCTCCTCCTCAGTCCTGGGAGGATGGAGGGCTTCTCCCCGAGGAAGAGGTTTCCCAGGTGAGGATCCCGAGCCCAAAGCAGGTTCAGAGCTTGGGCTCTGAGGCGTGGAGCTGGGATGGGAGCTGACCTTTCTGGCTGGTGAGCTCTGGGTGCTAAGCCCTGTGATGTCAGTTCTGGGGCTTCGTTCCAGGCCCTCCAAACGGGGGGTGCTGTAGGAGAGCTGGTGTCCCCCCAGGAGGGTTCCCACGGTGCCCTCTGCTCGCTGGGGCCTCACACACGTGGCCTCTTCCCCTCGTCACCGGGTGCTGTGAGGAGGCAGTTCCCCTCAACCTGCTCGCGGTGGGTCTCTCATTCCTCCTCCAAGTTCTGCCCTGAGAACCAGCCGGGGGGGCCTCTGTTGAGAATGTGAGGTGTTTGGTGTGTTGTTTGGAGCCCCACTTCCCTCTTTTGGCAGCAGGTCCAAGAGGTTAGGGCTGGAGGCAGCTGCAAAGGCCGTGAAGTCCTGTCTCCTTCTGTTAACTTGTGAGGAAATGGGCCCAGAGAGGCCGAGCGACGGCTCAAGGCCACACAGCGGTCGGCGGATGGGGTCTGGGACCCGCTTTCCTTCCCAGGCTGACTCCCTGCCTGCTGTCCGTTCTGTTTGTTCTGAAGCAATTCCTGGGCTGTGCTGGTCTCTGTGTGTGTCCTTAGCCTGAGGCAATCATCAGATCTCACCCACCTGTGACTGCTTGTGTTTTGTGTACGTTGAATGGCCTCGCTGCCCAATCCACTGAGCAGCTACTCCAGATTCCAGCTGATGGGGCCTCCTCAGATGCAGGCCCCAGGGCCTTCGGAGAGGCTCCCACTGTCCTGTGGCCGGCCCACATGGGGCCCCGAGGCAGGCTGAGCCTGTGTGATAGTGTTTGGAGGGGGGCTGAGCGTGTGTAAGTGTGTGTGTATGTGTGTAGAGGGGGTCGGAGCCTGTGTGAGTGTGTGTGGCGGGGGGCTGAGCCTGTGTGAGTGTGTGGAGGAGGTGCTGAGCTGTCTCTTATACACATCTCAGGGTTTAGCCGATACAGATTTGTGTCCTTGGCCCACGTTTATTTCCCTTCAGGAGAGCCCACGGCCCTAAAGCCTCAGTGGCTTTCGGGCAGAACAAGGCGTGTCCCAGCTTTGGCCAGCCACAACAGTTCCATCCTCTCCTAACC